>PVKP010000348.1:0-210972 GCA_004027715.1 Plecturocebus donacophilus | reverse complement strand
TCTTCGGAAAGTGCGGCGTCCACTCGTTCTCTGCGCTTTCACTGGGAGCTACATTCCTGAGCTGTTGTTAGTCGGCCATCTTGGATCTCTCTCCCTTCTACTTTTTACCACTGTATACGATGCTGCAATGATCATCATTTTGCATACTCTTCTTGTACATTTGTATAAAAGTTTCTCTGGAACAGACATGGATATGGCCTGGCTCTGTTCCCCCACCCAAATCTCATCTTGTAGTTCCTATAATTCCCTCATGTTGTGGGAGGGACCCTGTGGGAGGTAGGCAATGACTGAATTATTGCGGCAAGGGGCGGGGGTCTTTCCTGTGCTGTTCTTGTGATAGTAAATAAGTCTCACTAGGTCTGATGGTATTATAAGGCGTAGCTTCCCTGCACAAGTTCTCTTTGCCTGCTGCCATCCACGTAAGGTGTGACTTGCCCTTGTTACCTTCTTCCACGATTGTGAGGCCGCCCCAGCCACGTGGAACTAGGAGTCCAGTTAAACCTCTTTCTTTGGTAAACTGCCCAGTCTCAGGTATGTCTTTGTTGGCAGCATGAAAATGAACTAATACAGACACCTAGAAGTGAAGCTACTGGATCAAAGGCATAGGTATCTTCAACTTCATTCAATATTGTTTAGTTTCTCTTTAAAGAGGTGATACTACTTTGCAGTGTTACCAGGATGTGTACATATTCCTGTTTTCCTGCCTCCTCATCTGCCAACGGAATAAATGTGAAGCTGTTGTCTTATTTTACATCCCCCGAAAGGCTAGTGTGTTTGAACAGTTCTTGGCCTATTGCTCCTTCTTTTATACTATTTGCCACCTTTTTCCTAACGGATATTTAAACGTTTTCATATTCATTTTTAAGAGTTCTTTATTTATTCTGAATACAAATATTTTCTCTATAGATTGCAAATCTATTTTACCACTCTGGTTATCTAATTAATATCAGGACAAAAACCAGTGCTTAGAATAAAGTTGCAATATCAATAACAGATAACTTATAAAAACGTGAACATATTTCTTCTTTGGGTAAAGAATTTTTTTCTTTTCAAGGCTGAGCATAAGGCTACTAATGTTTATATGAAACATTATATTGTATATACTTCTGAATATTTTCAAAAGTCTTTAATGTTCACATCTTGGCATCTTACTACTGTTTACAAATATTGCTAAAATTGATTTATACAATAAAAAGCAGATTCCAAGTCTGTTAAGTCTGAGTTTGAAATATCATAGAATGTCAGTGGGATATTCTCCAGCAACTACTTATCTTAGAAATCATTTTATAAAATAAATTCTGTCCTTGGTGACACAATTTGTTCTATGCCTATAGTACCATGGAGAGCTTCATGAGAGATAATGTATATCTGTGTACATATGTGTATATTTGTATATGTCCAGAGAGTATCTTTATTTTGATCTTACACTCCGATTGATAAATTAAACTTTAAGGAAACTTTTTATGGAACGAGTGCAGCATACACATCATGGAAAAGTAATTTAGTTCTGTCTTAATTCTTCACTAATTTCCACTAAAATAAATATAGAACAGATTCCGAAAACTGATGCTGAGGACAGACTTAGTGAATCTGTGAGCCTGTGGCTGGAAGCCTACAATATTATTTTGAATTAACCCATTAACTCATTAGAGATAATTCTATCCAGATTTTAGTCTGTATTCATTCAACTGATTTATTGTCTGTTTTTCTTTCTCTCAAATGGGACCCATTATGTCTCTTTAAAGCAGTGTTTTCCATGTATTTTATCATTTTTATTTTTCAGAGTACCTTATATACTAATTATTGAGTTAGGTATAATGTAGTCCTAATTACAAAGCCTAGATTTACTGTATGTTCATTTTAGTGAGCAAGTTTGTACATATGTACACATATACATTGTGTCAAAATGGCCTTTTAAAAAGATGGTAATTATACTTTCAGAAATACTGTACTCCTTTAACACACTACTATAGATTTATGGGGATTTCCAGCCTGAAATTCGATTTCCCCATATGACTGGAAGTACTATAACCAGTCACAGTCCTCTCCTAGTTAATCTGCAGCAGCAGAAGGACTACGTGGTCTTTGCTTTTCAAAGCAACAGTAACAAAATGAGGAACTGGGCCTAGGTTTTAGACTTGGACAATCTTGGGTTGGGATCTTGCCTGTGTAACTTAGTTGGGATCTTGACAGAACCACTTAGTAATTGTTAATCTATGTGTTAAAATTAGAATACTGATTTTATGAGATTGTTGTGGGATAAACTGTACTGGCTAAAAGCAACATAGGCTAAATACTGAGTAAGTATTACTTTACCTCTAACGGTGTCTTTCTGACTTCTAAGAATACCCTCATTAACAGAGTCCTTCCTGGATTTCTGACATACGCAATGCCATCCTAAGGTAACTTATACTGATCAGTTCTGACCATCTCCACTAGAAGCCAGAAACTAATCAGTTCCTACCAACTCCACCGGACACCAGATGAGTCCTGTGAATTCTAGATGGGGAGATGATTATCTGCCCAAACACAGGGCTTTATAACATCCAAAGGCAAATTTTGACATCTTCACAGCCTCACGTGTGCTACCAATCCCACAAATTTTCCTAAGCATGACCAGTAAGGTCACCCTATACACTGTAATACATCTCGAGGAATCAGATCTTCCAATAAGTGATAATGGGTAACATTTTATAGAGCCAGATAGTCTACAAAGGTTTTCCTGTGCTTTACCTCTTCCGCATTTCCAGTCTCTATGTGGGTAGATAGTTATCTCTCTCCTTTCAGTATGAAGAAACTGAACCTCAAAGAGGCCAAGAACACAAAGCAATGGGTCTTGAGTCAGCTGACCACCTGAGTTTTTTATTATGTTGGTTTGAATCTTAAGAAATTGCCATTTTTGTAGGTCAAATCATTAAGTTCATATGATTTTCCCTCTACAATGTTGTCTAACTCAGAAACATTTTAGTAGCAAGTGACACGCACTGACACAAACTAGCATAAGCAAAAATAGGACATTTAATTGCTGGAGCCACAGCATCCTACAGTGTGGCTGGCACGAGGCATAGACAGATCAGAGGTTCAAACATCATGAGCCTGTCCCTCCCTCTTTGTCTGGGCTTTCCTTGTGCTGGTTTAATTCCTAGGCAAGCCCCACTTTTGTGGTGCTAAGGTGACTGCTGGAAGCTGCCAATTCACTCTGTTACTACGGTCAGAGACTTCAGTACATACAGGGCTCCTCCTTCTTGATGTCTTCCGCAGAAGTTCAGGTTTGAATCTGTGGCCCATGTAAGTTCCTGGCCATCACATTGATGGAAGTTTGAGAGACATGCAATTGACAGCCCTATCAGTACTAGGAGGAAAAGTTTGCAAAATTAAAGGAGAGTTCTGTTCCCAGAACAAACATGAACAGGAACTGCTCCGGCAAAAAATAACACATGGTCTGCTGCACTTGAAACACACAAATCTATAGAAAACCTGATGCTCTTTCCCAATGCTACAGTTACGCTTGATTACAGAGAAAATAAACGCAGCATAAGAAATAATAAGACAGAGGGAAGTTAATGAGGTAAAGACCAAGTTAATGATAAACCCAACAACGAACAATCTGGTTAACTACACATTAGAATTTATTTCCTTCTAAAGTTTAGGAAATTTACTACCTTAATATTGATAACACTTTTGTCCACAAAATTTTAAAAGTTAAATTTCATCTCTTAATTTCTTCCAATGACATTGGAAAATTAAAAATATTCATCCACTGAACCAAAGTCCATTGTGTAACCCAAGCTTATATTTTCATATTTCTGCTACCTCCATTGCCCCAAATTTCAGTCAAGCAGGAAACAGAACTGATTTCTTGTCAGAATCAAGCAAACTACATACATCTACTCTACAAATTATATTGGCAAAAATAAATAAGAAAGGACTTATTGTGACCATCTGTAAGATGATTTCAATAGCTAGTAAGGCAGAGAGCTGAATTTTTACAACATGCTGTTGGGAACCATATGAAATCCTTTATAAACCAAAATTTCTATTTAGACTTGAAGAGCAAAAATGGGTCCAGACTTCTTTGATAACCTCATTTGTCAATGAAAAAAGGGTTGACCCTTTACCCCAATATGCATATTATTTTTAAAGATAAATATTCTAAATATGCACACCATTAGCTAATATATCTTAAGGCACAGTATACAATCAGATCAAGAATCATTGTTAATAATAGTGAAAGTATTTTATTATATATGCATTATATAATATTATATATGGGACAAGAGATAAAGACAAGGTGGGGAGGAAAGGAGAGATTGGGAGAGATTTTTTTCTTCTTTGAATTTTGGAGGATCAACTTCCTGGTCTTGATTAGATGATCATTATTGCCAGTATTACTGTTTATGCTTTTATAACATGACGGATGAAGAGCTCAGTAATAGAAAAATGGCTTACTTGGCAGCTTGCATTTGCATTATTGCTATTAGCTTCATTTGTTGGTTTATTTTCAGAAAACTTTAAATTCCTTTAGTGGAGGGTTAATTTAAAATAGATAATATCTGTGAAATCCAGCACACTTGAGCACGGCAACCTTCTGGAAAGGAGTCAGGCTGCATGGTCTCTGCCTGCACCATATCTCAGGTGCTGCATACACAAACCACCATCTAGTGCAAGCAAAAGGAGTGCATGAGTGTCAACAAATATGATACACATTTCATATGCTCAATTTCTGTCATTTTTCGGTGTTCTAATGCTTTCACCCCCCACCACAGTAAGCTCTCCGGGGCATCACTTCAAGTTCATGCATTGCACTGCAGACCACTCGACATAAATGCAAGACATCAGGACAGGGCTGGCCCGAAGCTTCAGGGTTGCTATGGAAGACAATTAGGCTCTCACTGTGTGAAACAGCATGATGGTGACACAGTAGGAAAGCAAAGGAGAAAGTTTCAACACCAGAAAGCTTACTGATTTGTTTCAAATTGAATTATTAATACTCATGTGATACACCTAGAAAAAATAGTATTCAAGAGTATAGTCCTATGCCTTAACAACTATCTTTTAAAAAAATAATTTTAGAAGTATTTTTGCAGAATATTTTGACTGAATTTGCTATTTTCACTCCAAAAGTTGTCATTTCTTTGATCAATGATTAATTACATAGAGCACAGTTTTTCATTTAAATGCTATGATATCTGATCTTGCTGAAAATATACCAGGAAAAAAATCCTGGGCATGTTTCATTTTTCATTTTTCACAAACCTTTCAAAGGATTAATATAACTTCCAATGATTATTCTTTATGCACCATATAATTACTAAGATGAAAGAAGAAAATTACTAGTAATAGTAATAGTAATGAAATAGTAAGCACTGTATTTGTTGAAAATTAGTAATTTCATCTTACTAAGTAATTTCAACTGTATTCTGATAAAACTTTAACATCTCCATGTTTCATGGAGGACAAAATGAAGCAATTTCCATTAATGAATCATTTCCCATTTTCAAACACAAATGGAGTAAACTGTTGGTAATTAGACTCAAAACTACTCAATCAATTCCTATTTTTGTTAAATAATAACAAATTTTAGGGAGACTTAAGAATCTAACTGCTTCTATTCTTTTTACAATGGCTCCTGAAATCTCAAAAACATTTCAAAACGTCTACTTTACTTCTCTAAAGATGAGTATACCTCACTATCTTATGAACAGAAGTAATTTTTTAAATTTCTATCTAATGATCTAATGTCCTTGAGAAATAGAATAGCCACAAATTATTACAGCTTCTAGCATTTCAAGACACTCTGGAGAATAACTGCAAAAAATATCGATTCAGGAAAAAAGTATGAATTACTCAGTTTGATTTTCAGCTGATTCAAAATCTCAATAGTATTTAGCAGTTAAGTTTACAGATTATTTAATTAGCATTAGGCAAAAAAAAAAAAAAAAGACATTACCTCTCCATGTTGCTGTTTTTTCTACTAAAAGATATTACGTAAAAACAGCAAAGTAGGCATCGAAGGGTTTTAAATGTATTTGCAAAAGCTTTTTATTTCAACTATTTTGAATTTTAAGAAAAATGTATAGTTTAAACATCTGCAATAATAGTGTTTTCTGTACAAAAAGAACAAATGTAGAGTGCAGCTGACAGATTAAAGTCTATTTCAGGGTTCAGTTACAAGTAAAGAAACAGAAGAGAAGGAAAGAAAGGCAAAATTACAGAATGATCATGTGTTCCAAAGAAATCCATCATCCAACGTTTTCTGCAGGATATCAGTTGATAGGATCAAAAGATAAAAGCCTCATTTGACAATTAAATCTCTTAAATAGGAAAACATTTTAAGTGCCAGGCAGAATCCAGTTTATAAATGTTCAGATGTGCTCCAGATTCTGTCCTCGGGACATCTAAGTTATGTGTTCTTCTAAGGGGAATCTTAAAAGGAATAATTATTGAAATGATATTATCCTGAGTTTTTCCAGACTTTTATTGTACACACTAGATTTTCCTGTGGATTACGTTCCCACACTCAACTGACTACTTAATGCTGGTCCTACAGTTTTCTTGTTCTGACATCTAAGTTGCCATAATTGTGAAATAGCTTTCATTTGCTTTTTATGTCAAATTCAAATGGGAATAGTCTTCCAGTATTTGCCCACCTTTTACTAAATAATAGAGACCCTGCTTGGCAAGAGGACTATTAATTACACTGTGTGAAGAATAACTGAAGAATTAGCAAATAGAAATGAAAAGACTTAAGGAGAACGTTATAGTTATGTTCAAATACTTGAAGGATTGTCAAGTGAAAGAGACACTTATATTTATCTTGTTAACTCCAGACAGGTTGACTGTGACTAATGGATGACAATTTTTAAAAGCAGTTTTTAGTCCAAAAGAAGGGAAAAGACTTGAACGGTGACAGTAGCCCAAAAGTAGCTTGGGTTGTCCAGTAAAAAATTAAGCAAAGATTGATTATTTATGGAAGAAAAATAATGCAGAAATCTCTCAACTGTGAAGAAGTTAATTAATCTAGATAGTTGCTAAGGAATCTTTCAACTCCAAGAGTCTTTGATTCAGTAGTTTTTTCTGGTCCCTCATCCCATTTACCTCCACCTGACGCCCTTTATCAGGTAAACTGGTTTGTAGAATCCTTTTTCTTCCTGTTTATTAACCCTCAAGTTGTCTTCATTTCAGACTCTAATACTCTCCAAACTCCATGATCACAAGAAAATGATTCAACTGTTGAGATCTGCAATATCCTATCTACTCAAGGGGTGGCTGGCAGGAATAAATTAGATAACTCATATAAAGCACTTAGCACAACTCGTGGCACCTAGAAAAAATTACCAAATGTTTGCCATTGTTAGCCATTATTATTGTGCCCCAACTCCCAAATCACGGTGTCCATGAGGCATCTACCCACTAATCAGACCCAGATTTGGTCACTCACTTAAGAAATTTCTCTCACTCTCAGGTGTGCAGCTATTTTCAGCTGTTTTGAATTTGCTTGGAGACATTTGGAGAGAATCGTGGAATTGCAGTACAGTAGAAGAACTGGGACCCTCGGATGAGAATTTCTCCCATAAAACACAGAGGTCTACTGCTGTAGCTCAGTCTAGAACTCTTCAAAGATACAAAATGCCCACTTGGAGAAAGAAAACACCAGGTCTCCTGTGGATGGCCCAGGCTTCGGCTACATCTATGGCTTAAGTCACATCAAGACAGGACATAAACACTGGGAGATTCCTCCCTCAAAACTAAAAGGAACAATAAGCCCAAGTTGAAGACATTCAGCGAAATGACCGACCCATACTCCTCAAAATTGTCAGGGATGTGAAAAGCAAGAAAAGTGAGAAATGGCTGCAATTTGAAGGAAATTAACAAGACAGGACAATTAAACTTGATATGGGATCCTGAAATGGATCCTGGAACAGAAAACAGATAGTTTGAATACTTGGCAAAATTCTAATGTGGTCTGTAATTTAGCCAATAGCCTCATACCCTCATTCACTTCCTCAGTTTGCTATTTGTACTATGATTATAGAACATAGAGGAAGCTGGGTGAGGAACATAGGAAACTCTGCACAATGTTTGTAAATTTTTGTAAACAAAATTATTTTTCTATAAAAAGTTTAAAATGCAAAATATAATTTTTTGAATTTATTAATTTTATAAGATTGAAAGATAAAATTGTATGTATTTATCATGTACAACCTGATATTTTGAAGTATATACACATTGTGGAATAATCAAATCTAGTTAACATGTACATTACTTCACACAGTTATCATTTTTTTGGTGAGAGTATTTAACATCCACTCTGCGCTTTTAAAGAATACATTACACGTGGTGGCTGTAGCTAAAATATAACATTTAGAAATTTTAAATTATATGTTAAAATATTTTAAAGAGTAATATCAAGAGTATTAATTATTCCTGTGCACCTCTCCCACCTTGTGAAACACATGACACTGAAAGGAAGAAAAAGCAGATTTTTAAACATTTTACATTAATTGCTATGGACTGAATAGTGCTTCCTCAAAACTCATATGTTCAAGCTCTACCTGCTGTTGGGACTGTATTTGGAGACTGGACCTTTAAGAGGTAATTGTGGCCTCGCCCTTATGATGTCATTTGACTGTAATTGCCACTTCAGAGAGGCAGCATATCTTTTCCACCCACTCCTCACACGAGGACGCAGCGAAAGGCCCCCTCACTGTGCATGGTGGGCAGCATTCATGTTCCAGGAGTTAGGGCATGGCCATCTTTGGGGCCACTGTCTGACTACCACTATTAATCTCCATTGACACAGAAGGCTGTCAGGACTCAAACTCACACACCTATCAGACCGATACAAAACCACTTAGATCAAATAAAGGTGATGGGGAACTAACATGTAACTTTCCCCAGAACATCAGCACAGAACAGTGCAGCTGGAAATGCCCGAAAGATATACTCTAGGTTGAAAGAAAGAACAGAAAACAGAAAAGTTGGTGTTTGTTCACATATAACATGGGTAAGCTTTGAACTGCTGCTGACATGAGAAGAGAAAATAGAAATGAGGCAATATGTGTCTTTTTCCTTTGGAGCAAGCTCCTGGGACATATAAGGCCTTTGCTTTGAAGCTGTGTTTAAGAGATAACCATGAAAATAAAAATATACACTCACTAGAAGTTTAAACTAGCTTCCAAGCCGTAAAGGAAAAGCAAACAGACATATCGAGACAACACAAATAGACAAAAAAAAAATTTTCCAGAAATAAAGCAACTAGAAAATATAAGGGAAGGAAAACTGCATTCACTAGAATAACTCTAATCATGAAATAACTAAGAATTCACTTAGTGAACAATAAAGGAAATGATAAAAATTACAGTGTGCTCCCTAGGGCCACAGAGACAGCTCTCCCTGCACACGGAGATCTGCGTTATCCGCGCTGAGAGTGTTCTGGTTTTGAGCTGTCAGGAGAAAGGGCGGAAACACAGCGAGGTATAGAATGGGCAGGGGAGGCTTTGGAAGGGAAAATATTCGAGCTTCGTCCCTTGGATTCCTTGATCGAAAGGCCTATTTAACGTTTTTAATAATATTAGCCTCCACTTACTCATGTCAAGTGGTTTGTGCAGAGCTTGCCTAATCGTTTCCTGAAGCATCGCCTGATATAAAGTGGCCCACACCTTCACGTTTGTGAAGTCTTCATGTATGAATTCCATAAGAATTTCACCCTCAAGAAACAGGAATAATTTCTGAATACCCTCCTGACGCCTACTCCGGTCCTTATCATGTTGACTTACTGATATTTAAACTCTAGAATTCTAAATTATTTGCCATGGAACATCTAGAAATTCATAGAAATTGTTTTCCATTTAATAGGAACTTCTGCCCTACAGTTAGCTCCATTTTTCATCAGCACAAATACTGTAGAATTATAGAAAAGGATGAGTGACTGACTTGATTTGTCTTCTTTTCAACTTTTTAAAAATATTCCTCATATGAACGTCATTTTCATCAAATCTCAGTTTCATCAATTCTAAGTACAGTTGTTGTATATTTTAGGTTTCTCCTTCTTAGGTAAATATGTCTAAAACAATAATTCATCATTTTAAATGACAAATCTTTTGTTTAGAGGTTTGTGACTTCATATTTAGAAATTAAACATGTTCGGCAATTTATAATGAAAAACATTAACTCTAGATATTAATAGTATCTGAAAAATATGTTTAACAATAAAAATATGCAAGAAATAATTTTTAATCTTTTTGTAATTTGGAATTTTTCCATATCTGCTTTATCATCTACTGTTTTTAAATATGAGTAAATTTAATTAGTTGTGAAGTATTAACCCCCTTGGTATTTAAATTTCTGTCTAGCTGTGTAGATATAATCAAGTGGTTAAATTGTGGCATTCTTTTTCAGATATTTTTGTATTATGTTAATGATTTATTAAACCTGTTCAACTCTTCATCTAGTCCGGAGAGAACCCCACAGGCACACATCATAAAGGAGGGTCGATCATCAAAGCTTTTGTAACACTGAGAAATAAAGGGAAGTTAGAAGTGAGAGAACAAATGTCAGTTCCTGGGAAGAGCCAGGAGGTGGGCCCTGGTGGCAGGAGGCATTCTCAGCCGAGTGCCCCAGGCCTGCTCATCAAGCCTTCCATTTCCCTGGCAGAACAGAAGGTCTTCAGACCCTTCACAGCCTCCACTGAATATGTAAAATGTGAATGAGATAAAATCAGAACTGTCCTCCAGTACTGAATCCCACGTGACTGAACTCACCCTGTGATTCTCGGCTTCCTAAAAGTTTTGTCGATGAGCCCTTGCTCTTTTCTGTACAGTAGAGGAGTATGTTAAAGCTGTTCAGGTAGGTCACATCTCTAGACTGTTTTCACTCCAGGAGAGTGGCAATGCAGGTCACCAGGGCTGAGAGCCTGAGTCCAGGAAAACATGAGATCAGAATCCAGGTGCGCTTTCAGGCTCTAGGAAGCAACACTAAAAGGGGAAGCCGTCCTTGTTGAGGAAGGGACGCGTTCTCCCATACAGCCCTCGCAGGGCTCTTCCTTCCTCACTGGAGCCAGAGGACCAGCGTGATCGAGGCCAGCGGGCCTTTCTCCTGGGCATAGGAGGTGGACCCTAGGACACCCTCCACTCCACTGGCTCTTTTCTTCCTTCCTTCCTCCTTCCTTCCTTCCTTCCTTTCCCTTTCTTTCTTTCTCTTTCCTTCCCTTTCCTTTTTTTTTTTTACTTTAGGTGCATACTATATCTGGCACCTCTCCCCATGTTATCCCTCCCCACCCTCCCCATCCCCCACTGTCTCTCCCCTACCCCCCCAACTGCCCCCAGTGTGTGATGCTCCCCTCCCTGAGTCCACATGTTCTCATTGTTCAACACCCACCTATGAGTGAGAACATGTGGTGTTTGGTTTTCTGTTCTTGTGTCAGTTTGCTGAGAATGATGGTTTCCAGATTCATCCAAGTCCCTACAAAGGACATGAACTCATCGTTTTCTATGGCTGCATAGTATTCCATGGTGTAATGTGCCACATTTTCCCTGTCCAGTCTATCATTGATGGGCATTTGGGTTGGTTCCAGGTCTTTGCTATTATTATACAGAGCTGCAATGAACATACGTGTGCATGTGTCTTTATAGTAGAACGATTCATAGTTCTTTGGGCATTTTTCTTTCCTTTTCTCTTTTCTTCTTTTCTTTCTGAGGAACATTGTGTTTAATAGTAAAACTTTGTACCCCCAGCACCAGGAATGGCGTGGAGTCACAGCAGCAAGCCCAAGCAGGTGATCCCCACAGAGCCTCATATGGCAAAGAGGATGAGGAAGGTGACCATTAAACAGAAGAACCCCGTGGCCTCAGACAGGGCAAAGACCAGAATGGCACAAGAGAAGAGCTGCTGCTTGAGAGATGGGTTTCCGGCACAGCCAGTGATCAAGCTGCCAAACACCGTCCGAATGCCAGGCCCTGAACCAGCCACACCAACTGTGGCTGCTCCAGCACCAATAAACTTAGCTGCTGTGTCAGTGTCCCGGGAGACAACACGGGTCTGGAACTCCCGTCTGGCCACCTGGAGCGGGGAGCTGCTGTAGGAATGCTGTTGAGATGAATTCTCTGGGCTGTTCAAGAAGGAGGTGGCCACAGGTCTGATGAGACCCTGGTACAACAGCGGGCCAGAGCAGGAAAAATGAGTGCTGCCCAGGGTGTGCATTCACTCAGTCCCCCAGCTTCAGCCCTGGGTGTCAGCGCTCCAGCTCTTTTCCTCTGTTTACTTTATTGGGACTTTTTGCAGCATGGAGGAAGATGGACACGAAGCTTCAGAACAATACAGTTGAAACATTGGTCGTGAGAGTCTTTGTTCAGTTTTTTTGTGGGGGGGGCGAGGTGGGTGTCTAATCAAGCCATGGGGGCTTAAATTCAGATGTGAGAAAAGAATTACACTTTCTCAAAGGAAAATCACAGCTACATGTCCAGGCAGGTGGGCCCATTGGCTTAAAGCAGCGGACCCAGCAGCGGTCAAGAAAATAGAACAGCCACAGCACCCAGGTCATCATCCACGTCAGAAAGGAAAACAAACTGCATGGACTGAAGCCGACAGCGAGAGCAAGTGTCCCAGGACCCTGGACTCCTGCTGCTCACTCGACTCAATAGACATCAGCGCAAATCGTATGTAAGAAACCATGAGCGCTGTTAGAAGCAAATGACTCCTTAGAGGAACACAGGGAGGAAATGCCATTAAGAAGGAATGGGTCTGTAGGGGGGCAGCTAGGGGAGGGACAGCAGGGGGTGGGGAGTTGGGGAGGGATAACATGGGGAGAAATGCCAGATATAGGTGAAGGGGAGGAAGGCAGCACATCACACTGCCATGTGTGTACCTATGCAACAGTCTTGCATGTTCTTCACATGTACCCCAAAACCTAAAATGCAATAAAAAAAAAAATTGGAAAAAAAGAAGGAATGGATGGGCCACGCAAGGTGGGTCACACCTGTAATCCTAGCACCTTGGGAGGCTGAGGAGGGAGGGTTGCTTGAGGCCAGGAATTTGAGACCAGCCTAGGCAATATAGTGAGAACCCACCTCTAAAAAAGAAAAAAAAAGTTTCTTTCAATCGGCCTGATGTGGTTGTGTGTGTCTGTAGTCCTAGCTACTCGGGAGGCTGAGACAGGAAGGTCACTTGAGTTCAGAAGTTCAAGGCTACAGTGAGCCATGATTGCACCACTGCACTCCAGCCTGGGCGACAGAGTGAGGCTCTGTCTGTAAGGGAAAAAGAGTGAGGCTCTGTCTTTAGGGGAAGAGGGGAGGAAAGTAGTAACAAATGTACCCACAAATATGCAAATCTAAATAAATAAATAGGCACAGTACATAATAGAGCTGATTCTCTTGAATGCCCAAACTTAACGCCTCTGTTTTGGTTCTCAGCGAAGGGGAGAGTGCAGGAAAGAGGAAAGTGAAGCCTACAGACGGTCCCCCTGCGAGTACCTCTTCCTGCACCCTGATCTTTCCAGCCGGCGCCTGGCTCCTTGTCCTCACCTTTCTTCATGTCCCCCTCGAAAAGAAATCACTCGTGAGCACCTACATCATCAGAGGACGTTTCCGCACGCAATCAAGAGTTGCACAATTAACATCAGAGTTTTTACTGGAATATATTTTTAAAGATCTAAATGATTCTCTTTTTTTCTTAACACCTTTGGTGTTGGGTTTTTTGTTTGTTGGTTTTTTTTTTCTGAAATTATAGAGAAAAATATTTCCCTGACCTTATGCTCAGGCAGTCAAACAAACTACCTTGAAAACATTTAGGGTAGTTAATTACAGAAAAACTACTTTTTCTTTCACTGTTATGCAGCTATGGGTGTAAAACTAGACCACAGAGAAACAACCTGCTTTATACCAAGGCGTGGAACTGTCGTGGGAGGAAGTGAGGAGGTGGCTGGAGAAGCCGATGTGCTGAGACTCCCTCTACCTGGCAGGCTGCTCCTCCTGGACACTTTCCTTAAGAAATCACTCCATTTCCACACCAGCTCTTCCACCCTAAACCCAGAACCTGATTCCACGGGTCATGGCCCAGAGCTAGCCCTTCTGACCCTCTCCACTTCCCCATCTGTCCGACTATCCTCTTAATAACCTTTTCAGTGAATTACAGGGGGCTTCAGCCCATAGTAAAATGAAATTATAAGTATTAAACCTTGATCTCTCTTGAATATAATTCACTGCAAACACTTGTGCCCTTAATCCTTAGTGCCCAAATAGTGTAATTTTTAAAATCCTCTTATTGATACCCTTTTAATTATTACTCCCAGGAGAGAAAACAAAAGTCAGCCATGACCCAGCCACCTCTCACTTTGTCTCTTTATTTTTCCTTCTGTTCCACAAGAATCTTGTCGCCTTTATCTCACGTTATCCCATTCTGGGTGCTCACGGCGAGGTGGCATTCTCGGCTGTATGCGACACAATGTGTCATTGTCCAAGGGCTACCTACATCAGCCTACTCTGGGGAAGAAAGAGCTTTTACCACACACAAAAAATAAATCTGTTCAGATTGCCCAGTTTAATCATTTGGTTAAGTATAGTGCAATGAGCAACAATACATGTTTTTATTCTCACTAGGGACAGAACCATGTTTAATTAGGCATTTAAAAGTGACTGTTAACTTATACAGACCTCACCACAAATGGTTTTCAACCAGCTCAGTGATCTGAAACACCAATTAGTTTCAATTCACACTTATTATCTGTCCCTCATTAAACCATTTAGTTCAGAATCTAAGTTCCTTTCTATTCAAGAGTGTTTTACTTTGGGTAGGAGGAATATTTTTTTCCCCGCCCTTCTAAAAGGGCATTTTGCAAAATGTCTTCCCATGCATCTTCTTTTTTAATTAAACAAGCATGCAGAGCTTCTTTTCCTGAAAATGCTTTGTTGATACTGTTGTTCCTAAGTCCGATCTGTCCCTTCAGGGGCTTCGTGGAGGGCTCTGGTGATTTCTTTTTCAATGCTGCTGGTCCTGTGAGCATTTGCAGCTGCGCCTGTCAAAACCCGGCTCCAATGCTGCCACCTTGATCTCTGGGTAAAGGCCTGGACTCTCTGGGTATCTTTTTCTCAAATGGAGCCACAGTTCTGCAGCTAGACCTCCCGCAAGGGCTCATGGTCTCCATAGTGGGTTTTTGTTTTCCTTAAAGTCTAGCTGTAGGACACCAAAAAGTACACAGAAAGAGCATACAAGGACTATTGGTCAAGGTACTCCAGAGAAACAGAATCCATAGGCAAGAGAGAGAATGACTTCAGGGAATTGGCTCACATGGTTGTAGAAGTGACAAGTCCAAAATCTGCAGGCTGGAAATTCAGGGAAGAGTTAAAATGTTGCAACCCTGAGTCCAAATTTTGCAGGGAAGCAAGCTGGAAACTCAGGCAGGGCTTCTATGTTGAAGACTTGAAGATGATTTTTTTCTTTTTCAAGAAACCTTAGTCTTTTCTCTTAAATCCATTGACTAATTGGATGAGGCCTATTCAAATCACACAGGGTCATCCGCTTTAAGTCCACTGATTTAAATCTTAATCACATCTAAAACATATATCCACAGCAATGTCGGGATTTATATTTGACTGAACAAAACTGGGCTTTATGGCCTAGCCAAGTTGACAAGTACAATTACCCATCGTAGGTGGAGGACGTCGTCTGGGATTTAAACGGTAGCTCTGCTACACACTTCCTCCAACAGCTTCCTTGGCCTCGGTCTCCTTATCTGTAACATGGTTCCCCAAATTGAATAAATGGGAAGAAATATGCCTTTGGGGTATTCCAGGGATAAGGAGCATTTGGTTAATAAAGTTGGATTTCCTCTTACTGACACGTCACCAATTAAGTACAAAAAAGACATAAGCCATTCTTTGAGCCAATCACATTTAAATTCAGGTAAGTTTCCAATCCGTCATATTTTGTTGTACTCAAACAAATCCTATCTGGCAATAGGGTTCAGGTAAATTCCTGTTGATTTGGGGAAAGCTTTGGTCTTGAGAGTCAATATGGGAATGACATGGTAAATTCATTAAGTTAGATCTTTCAAAGTCAAGCAAGATTATGTTGGACTAGAAAGCAGTTTATTAATGTACAATGAAAGTATGTCTCTATGGTGCAGAGAAAACTGTAGTAGAAGTTATGTTCCCTACGTGCGCAATGCTGAATCAGTCACTTGCCCTCTCTTGACCTCAATTTCCTTTCCAGAAGATAGGAAATTTGGACATAATGACTTTAATGTACCTTCCAGTTTCAAATGGGAATCTATTAGGAGTCATGTTTTCTTCCTGAATAGTTTATATTCATTAAGAAGTATTTGATATTGCTTAAGTCAAATGTTTTAAGCTTTTAAGCCTATTAAGGCATAAGAGTAATCTGAAACTTCAAGACTACAAAATTCTATTTTACTGGGCTCTAGGTCATATAGCATGATAACTATCTATATTAGCTACTGCAATGAAATCAGTCAAAAGTTGTATTTTTACATCATCCATTCAAACTTTTTACTCTCAAAAGACCTTATGACTAAATCTACCTTTAGCCAATTTTGTATCAACTGTTCTTCTTTGACAGTGTCTAGGATGATATTTTATTAGACTGTTCTTTCTACCATTTAATATTCCTCAGTGGAATACGCTACTTGATGGGATTAATGGTCCATGTTATTACATCTTTTTGATCAGTTTAGATCCCTCTCACTATTTTTTTACTGCTTGGTCTTTGCTTCCAAACTATAAGTTTCATTAGAAGGTAACAGTTAAAATGGTACTATTTTCAGAAAAAAAATTCAATAGTGATATATACCTTACTAAATGAACAACAAATATGTTAAGTGGATAAATAAGTAAATAAATAAAAATGCACGAGGCAACCCTCCAAGAACTTCAAAGTGCCTTATATAGGACCTTATACATATAAGGTATATAAAAAATAGATTTAAAAGATTAGAGAAAATAAATGCAAGAAAAGACAGAACAAAAATATATCCAAATATGGTTGACTACCCAGCCATATACTCAGCCTTACTTCCATATTTCTCTCACCCTATCCAATGTTCGCTCAACAAATACTGCTTAAGTATCTACTGTATGTCTGGCACTCTGTTGGCCACTGAAAATAGGGCAATGAGCAGAATAGGAAGGATCCTCGCCTCATGGAATTTATACTTTCTCATCTCTCTTCTCAAAACCATACAATAGGGGCAGAAGATACAGATGATATCCTTATTAAAACCCAAAAAATTCAAGAAGTTGGTCTTTGTCATTGTTGTTGTTATTGTTTAAGTAGTGTTGTTTCTTTGGTATTCAATAAACTGCTCAATGTACACTTCAGTTACCAGGCTGCCATGTTTGCCTTTGAAATAAAGAGCCTAAACCACATAGACCCTGACTGCTTCACCCAGGTAAGAGACACTTGGGCACCCATCAACTGATGCACAGCCAACCCTGATTGACAGCATGAAAGAGTCCGGGTGTCACTGTTAGCAATGACCTCACAGGACTCACCTTGGGCCTATGAATGACTCACAAGACAGGTGTAGCTCTCAGCAGTCTCTGTGTCAGCTGTGGATCAACCTATCTTCCAGGGCAGCTTCATGCTGTCCTCCAATTTTGTAGCCTTGTGGGTAAGACATTGCATCCATTGGATGCAGCATGTAGTCAATCACTCACAAAGCCATTCACTTGACATTGATTTTCTACCCCCTTTTCACTGTCATGTATAATATCCTGGTACCAAAAAGCATGTTAAGAACAAAATAACTGATTCAAAGCCTTCATAAATACAGTGTCAAAAAGAGATGAAATTCAAACTATTCAATTGAAACAGGGGTTGAGTGCATGAATAAAAGATTTAGTAGGAAATGCTGTTGGCATTATTGGCTAGAACCAGGCTTGGGAGTTTCCTGTAATTTAAAATTATGTATGCTGCCTAGCAATCATTGATGGAACCCCTACTATTAGTGCCTTGTGCTAGATCCTTGGATCACAAAAATGGATAGAGAGTCAGCCCCTATTCACCCTGGTCCTCGATTTGAGATTAACATGTAAACCTTTGACTCCTTGGTATGCTAGAAAAATGTAGGCTTTGTGATTATGACTATGTCACCTTTCCACTCTTTACCTTTCAAAAGTATAACTATGTTTATAATGAACACTGATTGAAATGTATAGTTCATAGTCTTCATTCTCTTTTACTAATATTCTTGCTGTTTTCTAGTTGAAGTTGGTAACAAATGATGAGTGTTCCTCACAATGTTAAACTAACTATATCTTTCCAAGCAGTTTAATAACAAAAGAAGACTAAACTTGGAGAAGAGGCTTATCACAAAAGTTTTATTGCTAGAAGATTTTTGGCCAAGAGAATTTCCAAGCGTGTAATTTGCAGAACTAGACTCTACCCTCCTCAGTCCTGAACGAAAATGATGGTTCAGTTATTTCTGTCTGCACAACAATCCTGCCCATCCCCTGGCCCAGCACAGAAATGCAGATCATTACTCATTAGGCCTGCAGCTGCTTCTCCTGATTTCATCAGTCAGACGAGACGCCTGCTGATCCTCATCTCAGAAATGGTTCTAGAAAAATGATTCTGAAGACTCTTGATAAGCCTCCCCAAAATTGTACTTATAACTCTAAATATTGCATATTTCACTTTTGCAGAAAAAGGAAAAGTACGAAAATTCACTAATGTGTGCCACCCTATCCCAAGTTCCTCTTTCCCATGTCGATTCATAATCACACTATAAATAAGATTTTAAAAAAAACTACAGCCTTCATCTACCAGAGGGAAATGTCCTGTGTTAAGCCTAAATTAAATTGTATTTGCTGTAATTCAGTTATATTTTTCTCAGTCCATTATAATATTCTATTTTTCTGTCATCTATTAGCTCCACCAGTAGCCATGGAAATAGCTTTACTGATACTAAAATGAGCACCCCAACTTCTAGAAAGATTAATACTAATTTATTTGCATAATTAATTCAAATGTTCTGAGCTCCTTCCCTGTCATTAGCAAAATAGAATAGAACAAGTGAAAAAAAAGACTGATAAGCTTTGAAATGATAATAATTCAATAGGTAGCAAATTACGTCAGTAGGCTGTGCCATTTATCTATTTATGTAGTGGGACAATTATTTACTCTGCTTTGTTTCAAAAAGAATTTCAGGTGGCTTCAGGAGTTTCTGCAGTATAATTCATTTGTTGAAAGGAAATCTCTAACTGATGACTTATGGAAGAATTGGGAAGAAATTTGGACTAATTATACACAAGATATTTAGAGCAAATTGCATAATATTTCACAAAGTTGAAAAAAAAAAAAGGATACCCTGGTTGGACGAGAACCAATGGATTATGAAAATGGTTTGAATTCCTTCAAACTTTCATAGTTACTTTCAATTGTGCAGTTTTTCTGACAGTTGAGATTTCTTAGTCAGGCTTCAAAACCATTAGCATTACATAATGCTGAGCCAATGAGTGTAGCTAGCCAGTGATTCTCATTCCCCTCTAAACCCTTAGCATCACAAGGAAATAGTTCTTTCCCACTTTGTACTTATTTGGAGACAAGCATTTAGTGACCCCAAAACCCAGTGCCCTCTTTACCATGCTCTTCGAGCCCATTTTGATGGCCAGTGCTACTACCATTTAGAGACAGCCGATTACTATGTCTCTCATTTTATTCATCAAAACTTAAAGAGAAGTGGGATGTCTCATTCATGCCAAGTTATATACTTTATCAGAGACTAAATAAGAAAAATATAGTAAGCCCTTACGTTCTGTCTTTCATTCTCTTCATGAATTAATTCATTCATTCCTCTAACAAATATACTAATGAAGAATAAACACTGTGACATAAATCTTTCAAATCTTTTGAAAATTCAAACCTCTCTTTCCCATGACAGTTTCATGTTTCTTTATCATACATTTTACATTATCCATGGGTAAATAGCACAAATAATTTTTTGAGCTGTACTTTCTCACCATTCCCAAACCTACGCCTTAAAATGACAAAGAAGCAAATTTTACCACAGAAGCCCAAGACTCATCTTTGACACCTGCTTTTCCTCTTCCATGTTGCACCTGCCCCTCTCCGGGTTCTGAAATCTACCCCGGTTGAACCTAGTGTTGGGATTGGATATGTCCGTTTCACCATAATATAGATTTATGTAATATAACACGGATTCATATCCTTGTGCTATGTCTCCTAGGCATGTGTATTTTAGGAATAAAAGCCGTATCTGCAGTTAAAGCAAACTGTGTTCCTAAGAGAACAACAAAGTGCTTGTGCTAGTCAGCCTCACTGCTTCGTAGAGCAGCACCTGCTGAGAGGTCTTTCCACGATGGACGAGAACCGAGGTCACCCTTTTACTTTGTTGTTGTTGTTTGGTTTGTTTGTTTATTTTGAGATGGAGTCTCACTCTGTCACCCAGGCTGGAGTACAGTGGTGTGATCTCGACTCACTGAAACCTCCGCCTCCCAGGTTCAAGCGATTCTCCTGCCTCAGCCTCCCAAGTAGCTGGGATTATAGGCGCCCACCACCACACCTGGCTAATTTTTGTATTTGCAGTAGAGACTGGGTTTCACCATGTTGGCCACGCTGGTCTCAAACTCCTGAACTCAAGTGATGTGCCCACTTTGACCTCTCAAAGTGCTGGGATTACAGGCATGAACCACTGCGCCTAGCCCACCCTTTCACTTTGGAAGTGATGGCGAGCAGCAAATAACCAGGACAAAGATGTAAAAGAGAAAAGCATAAAATATCATCTCTCAAGTTTATGGCCTAGTGGGAATAAATAAAACAAGTAGTTATAGTATGAAGCATAATAATACGGGGTCAGTAGAAATCCAAAGTAATTTAAGAGAAATTCATATTTATTATGTGACATCTAAATACTGAGCACTGTACTTGTATTTTCAAGAATAATCTTATAATACCATCTCAAAGAGAAATTATTATCCTTGCTGGAAAAATGGGAAAACTAAGGCTAATCAAGCTCATTTCCCCAAGAGTACCTAACGAACAAATAGCAAAGTCAGAAACTGAGCCATGATTTCCTGGCATACTCTTTCCCCTGTACAACATTCTGGAAATGCAGAAGGGGCCTCATCTGACAGAAAGAAGCAGCTTTGCAAAGTAACTGGCATTTGGATGGGCCTTGGCAGACAGGATTTCAACAAGCGGAGTGGAGAATCAAGAGGGAATTGCAGGCAAAGAGCTGGGCTTGAACAAACAGTGTCGAGATGGAGAACATAAGATGTGTTCAGAAGACAAACGTTTTGTCTGAATTTTAGAAAATACAGGATAGTGTAGATGTATTTGGACCTGGACCCAAAATGCCTGGGTCCTAATCACCACTTGGTCACTGAGGTATAAGCCCTGAAATTGAGGTTCAATATTAAATGCTGCTTTGACTTCTGATAGAATCAGGCTTCAAATGACCACAAGTTTCCCACCCCCCCAACTCTGCTCCTACAGGTAAGGTCCCCTAACCAAAAAACACTCATTAACCAGGGGACCAGGCACAATTCCTGCTTATCTTCGAGTCGCAGGTTTTGGTTCCCTGCCAGCCTGCAGAATTATTTAAACACACCAGTCACCCCCTACAACCCCACAGCAAGAACCAGGGGCCACCTACCCTCTTGTTACTATGAACCTACCTCCCACAGGCCCTGGCTGTCCACTCTGTTCTTGAACCATCCATGGCCCTGCAGGGAGTCCAGTGTCCTCTTCCCTAGGCTGTGAGCATATGTGACAACTAAACTGCTTTCTACCTCACTTGTCTGGGTCCAGTGTCACAGATTTGACCATTTTCATAACCCTAGTGTGGGAATCCCTCCCTCAAAACAGAGTGGAGACAACCACCTTTAGCCATATGCCTTTGGGGAAGTTGCTTCGTGTGTGCTTCCATTTCCTCACCTGCAGAAACACGTGACCATAGTGCCTATTTCATCAGGCTTCTGTAAGTGCCATTGACGTTTGGTAGCTGTTAATCAAAGGTGGCTCATATGTCAGTCACTCCCCTGATATGCTACATGTTGTAACATATTTAATCCTTACCACAAACCTATAATGTAGATATGGCTTATATCATCATTATTCTTTTTTACTACCAATGAGAAATTTGAAGCAGAGAGCAGGGACATAGCTTGCTGCAGATCCCACAGCTAATTAGGTGGCTGAGCCATAAATGAGATTCAGGCAGTCTGGTTGCAGCACCTTTATTAGTAGGGAGAGGACTGAGAGGTCCTCAAATCCATCCACTTGACATTAGAGGGAAGGACACCCTGCTTTCTCTTTGCTATTGCACTTACCAAGTTGAATTGTAATTCCTTGTTAATTTTCTGTGACCATCATTAGAATGTGTGTTCCTTAAAGGCAGGGACAGAATTTGCTGTTGATTTGATGGAATGTCTAGTCCATTTTCTAAAGCAGTGCTCAGCCCACTGTGCAGGCCTGGCCACCTCTTCCTGAACAACAGAATGAGTGACTTCTCCATGGCCGGATTCCCAGGGCCCCTCACATTTCTGCTGCTGCTGAGTCTCTCTGCAGGATTTGACTCTGCTGACGGCACTTTCTCTTTAAAAAAAATAGTCCTTGTTTACAGGACCCTGAATTACTCCCTCGAATTCTCCTTTGAGGCCTTTTCCACCTGTCTCTGGTAGAATTTCTCTAAAGCTCTGTCCTAAGCCATCTTCTGTCCATTTACATCTTTTCTCAGGAAACTCACAGCTACAGTGGAAAGGCTCCCTTTTCTGCAGTTGACTTGGAAGTCTGTGTCTTTCACCCTCATTTCTTTCTCCAGCCATATATCCAAAATTCCAACATTTGTCTCTCATCATCCAACCATCCCCAGCAATTCAACATGCCTCATTAGCCCCACCCACTTGCACTCAGATTCTCCTCTTTTGGCCTCTATTTTTGTAAATAATGCCAACATTTCCTTCAACATTCGATTCAAAACATAGCACACCCCATTAGTAGCAAAGCACCTGAAGATTTGATGGGCACAGTGTGCCCCACCCTGAAACCCTTAGCACACAGCTTCATTGTCTCTTGCTTCCTTAGAGTTATGTTTGCCATTAACAGGTTTCCCCATCTCCAGTTTTTCTCTGCCTTTTTCCACCCCCACATTACTGCCTGCTTCATCATGAGCCAGAATCCTAGCTCTGAACATTAATGGAAGAGTTCTGGGATCAAATTAGATGTACAGTATATTTGAAAATGGACCAGGAGATAATAAAATTAAGACAGAATGCATAGGTGACCTTTCCAAAAAGGAAAATGTTGATACTGAGGGCAAAGAACATAAGAAATTAAGGGTATAAAGAAGGGATGGTGAGACTGGGCATGGTGGCTCATGCCACTAATCCCAGCAGTTTGGGAAGCTGAGGTTGGCAGATTATCTGACGTCAGGAGTTCAAGAGCAGCCTGTCCAACATGGTGAAACCCCATCTCTACTAAAGATACAAAAATAAGCCAGGCACGGTGGGAGTCCCAGCTACTCGGGAGGCTGAGGCATGAGAATCACTCGAACCCAGGAGGCAGAGGTTGCAGTGAGCCGAGATCGTGCTAAACAGCACCACAGCCTGGGCGGCAGAGTGAGATTCCATCTCAAAAAAAAAGAAGGGATGGTGGATTGAGCAGTGCCATCTGCAGCACAGGTGAGTGGATTCGCTTTGGCCAAGAAAAGCCATGCTTGCTCTAGGGTTAGATCTGAAGCAGAGAGGAGAGGAGCAGTGTGGAAGAATTCTGAGATGCAGAGAAAGCAGACAGCACATTGGTCAGATGACTTTTTTCATTTTTTACAATGAAATGAGGTTTGATTTGTCTGGTGAAATTGTGGAAGGTGTAGATGGAATCAAGGACTTGAGAAGAAAGACAAAAGAAATCTAGTGCAGATAGTTTGAGGAACCTACCGGGATGTGAACATGAAAATAATTTTGGTGTATGTGTTCTCTTTTCCAAATTTTCAGTCTTAATTTGGTTGGTGGGATAAGTATGATATTCCAGGCCAGTCCTAGTTACTCTACTCAGTTCTCAAACACTCCAAGAAGGCTCTCTGTGCACCAGGTTTATGCTAAGCCCTGGAATACTGAGCAAAGCTCATGCCAGGATTTTCATGGGAAAAGAGTTGAAGAGAAAGGAAAGCTACAGCAAGGGTTGTTCATGACACAAACAAGCAGTTTGTTGCTTCCCACATATTAGGGAAACAGTTGGATTACACATCAGGGCCTGGAGACTTTAAACAATACCACCAGGAAGTTAATGGAACTGGAACAAGGAAATCACTATGACTCTGCACTCCATAAAATAAAGAAACGAATAAAGTGCAATTTATCACTAGAGAAACAATGGAAGCTGAGCTGATAAAATAACCAAAGAAAATATAAGAACAATGTGATCCTGCTGGAATGGAGTCGACCATTTTGTGTTGAAGATTAATACTTCTCTCTAGAACTGCATAGGCAATCTAACCATGGTGAGAGGAAATGTCATTTTATGGCACCTTTCTGACTGTAACTCAATCACCGTGTGTGTAGGTGTTATGGTTTCTAAACCATATGAGAAAACAGCATATGTTGTCACCTTTTAAAAGACCACTTTCTAATTTCTTCATGTACCTTTTTTGAGCCTATCTCAATGTAAATTAAGGGAGTCAAATAACAGAGTCTGCCCAGGAATTCAGTTTTTGTTTTTGAAATTCTGTAAAATAAACTGGGTTTTTTCCTAGCAGATAATTAACATTTCATGGGGTCTGGTTTTCTGCCTTATGGGGAGCGGGCTGACTCACTGAACCACAATGGTATCACCAATCCCCCTCCCACAGACAGAGCGGTTTTGTGAAAGGCTAATGAGGTGGCCTTTGACAAAACTGCAAACAGAGCAGTTTCTCTCTTGAGCTCTCAGTTTCCTTGTCCCCTCCTCCCCTGCTCTCTGAGGCCATTTGCATATACCAAACCATGCACGACATAGCCATCAATGACCAGGCGTGGCAACGTCTAACCTGCCAGAGCATGGACACTCAGGTAGCTGCGCCAGCCTCCCCAGAAATCATCTGAAAGGCTCTCCTTCCCCACATGCCTCCACTGCCTTGAGCCACCTTCAAGACCATGTCTTATTTTTCCAACTGCCTTTGTATATTAGTCAGGGTTCTCTAGAGGGACAGAACTATTAGGATGTGTATATCCTATAATTACAGAACTGATATGCATATCCTATTAGTTCTGGAAGATATAGATATAGATAGATAGACAGATCAGTTAGATAGATAGATAGATAGATAGATAGATAGATAGATAGATAGATAAAGGGGAGTTTATTAAGTATTAACTCACACAATCACAAGGTCCCACAATAGGCTGTCTGCAAGCTGAGGAGTAAGGAGAGCCAGTCCAAGTCCCAAAACTTAAGAACTTTCAAGGGAAGAAAGCTTTCAGCACAGGAGAAAGATGTAGCCTGGGAGCCTAGGTCAGTCTAGTCTTCTCATGTTTTTCTGCCTGCTTTATATTTAGGCCACACTGGCAGCTGATTAGATGGTGCCCACCCAGATTAAAGGTGGGTCTGCCTCTCCCAGCCCACTGACTCAAATGCTAATCTCCTTTGGCAACACCCTCACAGACTGGACCAGGAGCAATACTTTGCATCCTTCAATCCAATTAAGTTGACTCTCAGTATTAACCATCACACTCTGTAACAGCAAAACTTCCTTCTTCGAGAGTGATTTTGATTTCTGGAAACAAGTAAAAGTCACTCTGAACCCAGCCACGCTGAGTAAGTTGGATAAAGACATTTTTGTTCTAAGACGAGGTCATAAAAGTATCCTTGTGTGAAAGCACTTCAGGATCCAGCAGCCAATCAGACATGAAGACCCGGTCTTCTTGCAATAACTACTGGCTATTCTCTGGGACGCACCTGTCTCAGGGCAGTCAGAAGTCAAGTGAGAATTGCCATGGTATTAAACAGGAAGCCTGTGGCCTCCCCACATGCCCAGCATTCCAAGACTCCTTGTCAATGGATAACAGGTGACATTCGGGTTCAACAACCAGCAAAGCTCCTACTGCTCGCAGCCTTCTGGTTTCACCCTCCCTGTGGCTGCCTGTCTCTGCTTCACGACTCATTGCGAATCACTTTCACTACTTGGACACCAGATCATGGCCTGGGAAGCAATAACTAATGCAGACACTCATGCCACACCACAGCCACTGCATTGCAACCATCTGGGCATGGGTGAGGAAAGTGCTGTGCAAATCAAAGTTAAATAAACCAGCTTTAGATCAGTGTTCTCAAACCTTAACATGCATCAGAACCACCTGGGGAGTTTGTGTAAGAACTGGATAGCACCACAGATTGCCAGGCTCACGCCATGACGTCCTGGTTTACTAGCAAGGCCCCCAAACTAATCCAAGCCCTTTGATTTTACATGAGTCTCTCTATTGAAGACGTTTCCAGAGTTTTCTAGATCCTCTGGACATAAAAGGAAATATAGTTTTTGACTTCCACAAATCTGGTGACCATTTATCCCAACTGGAGACACGTTTTACTTTCAGCAAACTCCTGACTCGAGGTGAATTTTCTGATTTCTTTTAGCAACCCGGGAAGATGGTCCATCACCTTCAGAGTTGTCATTCATGTCTCTTCAGTCTCGGGGACTGTACACAAACGTGGTTCTTGGTGGGCTGCCTTGACATACCAGAGCAAAATTCAGTCCCGTGGAGATCCTTCTGCTACCCACAAAGTCTCTGTTACAGAATTTCTTTATGTGACCATTTGACCCTGAGAAAATAAATCTTCATGCCATCAGTGTCGAAAAAAAACAGTCAATCAACTTTGTCTTTGTAAGTTATAAAAATTTATAATTTTGACCAATGCACTTTCTTTGCTTTTTATGTTATTTTTCCACTCTAGACTTTGATGCTTTATTTGCAGGTTATATTTCCAACAACGTATTTCATCACTGGCTACCAATGCCTTAAAATAACTGGCAACAATTTAAAAGCACAGGGGACAAATAGGTTTCAATTTGAATTGTAATTTGGAGATGTTGGTAGCAATACCTGGAGTCTTGTGTTGAGAAAGATTTTGGTGTTAGACTCAGCATCAAAGAATGCAATAATTGATTAGTGATGTCTGTTGTGGGAAGCAGAATGGAAGTGGCATGCCTGGTCTTCCAGCGTACATATCAGCACATTTTTTATAGGGATATACACCTGAAGTTAAAGGATGCTCCCACATGAAAGTAAACTGGGTCTTTTAGGAAATGTGACCATTCTGGACTTCTTAAAATCTTACAAAAGACATGAGTGCCTGGAACTCTGCTCCAAATAAAAACAAGGCCTCCAGGTCCCATTCTAGAAGTCATGACAATTCCCTTTGCACTCACAACTCACGCTTCTGTGGGAACTGAAGTTACACTTTTGTTCCTTAGTACCTTTTACACACTAGTCCTTAATATTCAAGGAAGTTCACTAAGGCATTTGAAGCCCCTCAAACTTGGCTGTAGTTAATTAATATCCAAATATAAAATAAATCTGGAATAGTAGTTTTTAACTAGAAAAGACCTCTTTATCCTCCAGGTAACATGTGGCAATGTCTGGAGACATTATTTTGTCATGGCAACTGATGGAGAGGGTGTATGAGTGGCTTCTAATGTGCATCCTACAATGCACAGGCTGCCCGCCTAACAGGGAATTATTGGACCCAGAGTGTGAACTGTAGTGCTGAGGAAACGCTGATGTAGAGGATTGCAAGTCAGGCCTCGAAGTGCCTGATTCAACCAATATAAAGTCCTTAACTTATGACTCCCTAAATGGAGAATGTGATTATCCCAGTCAAAGACAAATGAACTCAATTCTTGCTTCTGACCCAAGGAAAGTGCCACCTTTATGATGTCTTACACAAATTAAGGGAAACTGTATTTAAAAACTCCTACGACTCTTGGATTTCTGCAAAATCACACGTTTGACATATGATTTACATCTTTTTATAGGAGTACAACACCTGCAGCCATAGCGAATTTGTTTCAGAGACGTGGCTTGAAGGGTAGCCTGACACTCCCCTCACCACAAAGAAGAATCAGACTAAACAGAGCACCCCGGTGACCCACTGCTTACTTGCAGTAAATGATAATTGTAGTTTTCTTCCAGTCTTAAGATAAAAATATTTTCATGACTTCTGATTCCCACACCTATAAAAACGATGTGCTACAGCTAATATGCTACACTCTGAAAAAAATAAACATGAAAACCCCAGTTCATTTGAGGCATCAAGAAAAAAAAAAGATTTGTAGGATTTTTTTTTTATCTTTCCTGATCAAATAATGAACACAATCAGCTACAACACTAGAGTTTAAAACATTTGAAACTGCAGCATTTAGCTGTAACGGCTCTGTGGCTTTACAAGCAAGCTCAAAAGTTATGACAATCAACTAAATCCCAGAGGGAAGGCTTTAGTTGGGTAAGCACTGGTTTTGGGAGAGCATATTCTGTAGAATCAAAGATTCCAATAGTAGCTGGGTTTTCTCAACCCTTAATTCTCCTAAGATGCATAATTGGACATTATGCCGTTAACTGAACAAGACTTTGGGAGAAAACGAAAACCAAGTTCTTTCAGATCTTCACAAACGTTAAAACTAAGCTTTCAACTCTAGCCAAATGCCATTACCATGAGTTTCTTCCAAGATACTGTTTAGTCACAAACTCTATATCCTTGATATTACATGTGGTCCCGAATGTTCAAAATTATAACTTTGGATTTGTCTCCAGGACTTGTAATCCTGGAGACAGACTGTGACTAACACATGACATGTGATATGTATATGTCATAAACTGCTAGTAATGATAAGGTCAAATTGTGTGGGATTTGATCAAAGTCTCCATCGAAAGGTTTGTGAAAGGTAGTATGCGCTAAAAGTGGCTAGGTCCCTCCAACTGGATGAAATAACAAACTAAGTAGAAATAGTTATTATACAATTTCAAGAGGATAGGAGGTTTCCTGCTTAAAGCCTCCCACTTCTAAAGGAATGCTGGACTGTTTAAGGCTGTGCAATAATCCTTTCCTTGGAAAGTTCACACCACATCCTTGAAGAGATGGAAACCCTTGCAACTATTGTGGGAATCAGGTAACCACTGTTTCAGTGTTACCTAAAACAATTCATTGAAATTATGACCGTCCCTGTTGTGGTCACACCTATAGGTTCCTTCCCTCTCCCTGCAGCTGTCTTTATCTTTCATGACCTCAAACCCATTCCAAATTTTTTCTCCACCTTTCTTATCATTAATCTCAAAAAAAAAATCATCCTCAAACTTTTTTTTCACTTAAGCTTTGTTTTCACTTACCATTCCTTTTCACCAGTGTGTTCTTACTATGTTACCATCCTCAGCCTCTCTGCATCACCTGCTGAGGCCAGGACAAGGCGACCGTCAGCTTTGGCAGTGGCTGGTGACCAAGTGGACACGTCTTTCCAAGTTGGATCATTAAGCTCCTAAGCATTAAGGGAAATCTTGATGGTGAAGGTTAATTTTAGTTTGACTTTGAAAATTTGGCCTGATTGGTATGATGGAGAGGAAAAGAGACATGTTTGCCGCATGAAAGAGTATGAATAAAAATTTGGAAGCAAAAATCTCAAGGCATTTCTTGCAAATAGTTTGTCCAGTAACCAAGTCAGTAAGCTTAAAGCAAAGGTCAGTACCACTTTGAATGCAATGTTTTAAAAAAGTTTTATTTTTTCCAGCAGGCCCGAGGAGTTATTAACATTTTGAGGTCAGAGTGATTACATGATCAAAGTGTTTTAGGAAAATTAATTAGATCGTGTTATGGGTTGCGGCTGAATTTGGGTGGAAAAGAGTCCAAAAAAGAAACATCAGTTAGAAAGTATTAAAGTGATCAGGAATGAGGTGATGACGGCCAAGCTTGGATGGTGAGAGAATGGAAGAGACAGAGAGAAAGGAAGGAGGGAGAGAGGGAGGCTTGGTAATAAGGAGCAATGCATGTGGATCATTTAGCTACCAGAGGAATGGGAAAAGGAAAAGGGAAAGTCAGAGATGACTGGTAAGAAATGAGTTAGGGTTCAAAATACAGTGGGAACCTCCAATTCTCCATTCCATCACTGCATTTTTCAGAATGTGAGATGCCTGTTCTACCCACATTCATACAAGCATCAAAAAAGGTCGTGCACACCTGTCCCACCTGTAACTAAATGTACGGCTTCAGGTAAGCAAGCACTTCCTGATCTCAGCACGTTGCTGGCCCGAGGCTGCTCCAATATTACACTCCTGTTGAAAGTGACAAAATGAAAGTGGATCCTTTGAACTGATCTTCCCTCTGCTCTTGAAGCACGTAATCTTATGTTCTAAAACAACACAAAGGCACTCCTTCCCCACCTCTCTTATGGTGAGTCTTTCAAGCCAGCTTTGTGGGAGCAGGGAAAGCAGCCTGGTTTTCTGTGCCTTCTCCGTTTCTGTCTAGATGACTTGGGGCAAGTTAGCTAACCTTGCTGGGCCTCAGTCTTTCCACTGAAAATATGGGGCTGATAGAAATGATCAAGCCGGAGTGTCACAAAAATTAAAGAGGACATGAAAGCAAGGGGCACATTGTAGAATGAGTATAATTTTGGTTAAAAATATAATAATAAAATGGGAGTTTCATTGTTATTGTGACAAATGCAGAACATTCAGAAATAAATATTGTCAACCTGAGTGTATCTGAGGAGCCCTGAGGAGTACCTGAGACCCCTGAGGAGCAAAGACATCCTCCCACCCTTTACTGCATTGCATGAAGCACATCATAAGGGTTTAGTAACTCAGCTTCACTCTAGGAAGGTCCCAAACTCCTGCAGTCATGAACATGCCCATGAGTCTAGAGTTCTTTATAAAAACCAAGTTAAATTATTTTAATAACAGTTTAATAAGGGGAATTTTAAAATAGTGATATAAGGCTTCAACACAATTAAATTTGTATTTAGCCCTTGAGTAAGTTAGAAAAACTGGAAAATTTGAATCTACTATTTCAAAACAAACATTTTTTGGGTTTTTTTTCCTTGTTTTGTTTTTTTTTGTTGTTGTTGATGAACTCTCTTCTCCTCAAACCCTAGATCAGCACTGGGGGAGTCCTGTATATCATTCTCCAGCACAACCAGGCCATTCACAAAGGGGTCCATCTCTGAACATAGACCTTAACAGAAATACAAATTCTTCCCAGAAACAGAACTTGAATAAGAAAAACAAGTCTGTTGGGTAAAATTTCTTTAGCTGCTCAGCTCCTCCTTCTCCCTTTGCTGCTTGTCTGAGGAAATAAGCTGACGACAAGGAAACTTTGAGAGTCCAGGATCCCTCATGTACCTTTACCGAGGAAAATGAAGACAATTCAAGATGGTTGCTCTTATCATTTATTTACACAGAAAGTGTACACTGGGGACGGGGAAGCTATGCTTGTAACTGTTTGTATCTCTGTGCTAAACTTTTGATTTGTGCTTGCTCTATACTTGTAAAACCCCTTTTAAAAGTAGTCTTACCGAATAGAGCTTTTTAAAACAGAAAGCTTTCTTCCTCATCAAAGTTTGAAGATTTTGATCTCTCGAATCTCCCACTTGTTCGTAGTCTATGCATGCACAAGTAAGTGGTGTCCTCTTTAGTCTACCGAATCTCTTAAAACTCAAGGAAATGTGCTTTTTTATTTCATTCTTCATCCCCACGGACAGCTGATAGTGATTGAATTCTGAGGAGATGTGAGTGAGGTAGGTAATTCATGCCCATTTTTATTACTGCTTAAATTTTGAATTAAGGATTCAGTATTTCAGAAAAACAGCTTGATATATTGGCATCTGACCTGAATTTTTATGGTGCAATTTAACTGCTTTACGCCCAGCAGCTCTCTTCGCCTCTTCAAGCCAAGCCGAGAATCAGCAACAAGTTTCAGAAAAGCCTTTGTCAGCCCTGATCTTCAGGTTTTTACTGCTGTGACTATTGGTTGCTGATTTGGCTTCCCAGAGAACTTTTGTGATAGCCATCTTTTTAGGGTTAAATATTGATTTTAATTAAATATTAATATTAAATATTGATAAAAGAAATATTTTTGACAAAATTGATTCAACAGAGTATATTTGAGCAAAGAACAATTTGAAAATCAGGCAATCCTCAGAACCAGAGAAAGTTCAGAGAAGGGTTGTGAGTATTTATAGACAGAAAAAAGATGAAGAAAGAAACAAGAAAGGAGCAGATTGGTCATTTTAAAGTTTCCTTCCTTGAGAGGTCCACATGCTGGCTAAAAGTGGCCTGTTGTGGGATTTGGCTTCTCCCTCTCTCCCCCTTGATTTGTCAGAAGGTGAGATAAACAACTTGGTTTCAACGTGGTGGCCTTTTACTTTAGCTTGAGTGACTCCATTATGGTTTGGTTTGTTGGGGCCTAGTGCAGGACCTCAGTCCAAATCAAAGCCCACCTATAAATTTTATTTAACAATATCTTTCTATTTCCTACACCAGAAAATGTGGAAAACACATCAACACACCTCCCAGAAATAACTACTTTTAACATATGGGCATAATTTATTCTAGTTCTTTGTGTGCTTAAGCTTTCCTACCTGCTTAAGATTATATATAATTTTGCATCACACTTCTGTTGTGCTTAAAAATCATATTATTAGGTAGGTCATGGAACTCTCTTTGCACACGTTAATGGTTACATATTTCCATACGTGGATATACCCGATGTTAATTATCAAGGTGGACATTCGGGTTATCTCCTACTTAAAATTAACACTGCCATAAAAATCCTTATTCATAAACCTCTGTCTGCACTTCTAAATATTTCCTTAGAATAGCATCCTAGAAGACTAACTTCAGGATCAAAAGAGCTTGAATTTTAAGGGGATTTTTGTTCTACATTTTAAAATCTGAATGACTTATCAGGTTTGATAAAATATCGTATTTCCTAATTGTGAAGGACAATGCCAAGACTTGCTAGTTTCAACCTGAGAACATTTAAGCCTCATTGGGAAGCATTATAAAGCTCTCTCCAGGGAGAGTCTTAGGTGTCTGTCTGTATGATTCTCTCTTATCTACATGTGTCTCTTTATCCCCCTTTCTCTAAGGACATGGGAAAAAGTTGAATTGTCTACTCTCCTACAATGATTCACAATTTTTTAAAAACAGGAGTTAAGAAAAATAAAATATTTGTTAAAACATTTTTGGATAATACGAAAGAAACTGAAAGTGGTTATCTGTGGAGAGGAACAGAGGAGAGTGGGAAGGTAAGAATGTTAAATTTGTTCTAATTCTTTCTATTCTACTTGAGATTTTCATCTAGGCATATACAATATATTTTTAAAATGTCAACAAGAGTAAACTTTATGGTAGAATTGCAAGCTTTTTCTTTTTTATGCAAATTTAAATAAAGATCATTTTTGAAAAAGTATAAAGATCTCTTGTTCATAATGAAAATTGTAAGTAGAAAAAGTCAGCAATAAGCTAAACTGTTGACAGTTACAATTGTACATGGTAACATATACTATTCATTAAATTTGATGGAAAAAAAATAGTCTTCTTAAATAAATATAAATGTGCAAAATTTGGCAGGGAAATTTTGTACATAGTTGCACAAATGGCCAAGAAATAAAACTCAAAAGTGTGTAGCTAGTAAAATTTCTACTGTTTTATACCTGATTAAACTGAACATTTTCATGTTTATTATCTCCTATGTTTCTTCTTTTAAAAATCGTTCATGCCTTCTGATCATTTAAATATTAGGTTGTTGATGTCTTTTCTTGATATTTTGCCTAATTTCTTTATAAGTCTATCAACTATTCATCGAAATGTTTATTGCAATTTTTTGCCAACTTGTTTACTACTTATTAAAAGGACTGCTTTGCATACTGCCTAGCACTGTATCATTATCACAGCTCTTCCTGCTAGAACTGCCAGACTTTCAACAACATTCAGTCACTTACTTACAATTTGGCGTATTTATTTAGCGTCTACCATGTCCTATTCAGATACATGGTACTGATAAGTTGTGGGCATCTCAACTCTCCTAAAAGTTTTGACACAATTTATGTCTAAAATGTAACAGAAAACCAAGTGTATTCACTTGCTAGGACTGCCATAACAAAGTACCACAAGCTGGGTGGCTTACACAACAGAAATTTATCGTCTCACAGATCTGGAGGTAAAGGTCAGAAATCCAGGTACCAGCAGTGTTGACTCCCTCTGAGGGGCGTGAGGCAGACTCTGTCCTGTGCCCCTCTCCTGGCTCTGGTGAGGGCTGGCAGTCCTTGGCAGTCCTTGGCTCATCGATGCATCCCCTCAACCTCTGCCTGCACCTACACTCAGCGTTTTTCCTCTGTGTATGTCTCTGGGTCCAAGTTTCCCTTTTTATAAGGGCATCAGTTGTAGGATTAGGAACTAACCCTAGACTCATAAGAAGGTCACATTCTGAAGTATTAAGGACTTTAACATCTTTTTCGAAGGAAACGCAATTCAAGCCATAAGTTAACCTAGGATTTATTTAGGACAAATAACATAATCGCCTCTAGCTATTGTAAACATGAAGAAATGTATTAAAAAACAATATGTAAGCCTCAAAATCTCCGAGAGGGCAAAGAACCGGGCTGATATGCTGCACAACACAAAGAAGCCAGTAGAGAAATATCTAGTAGCTGGGACATGTGACTGTGCAGTCACACCAGGTCCCATGCTCAGCAGAACCCACAGGTTGTGTAAATACCCTGCTCTCACCATCTTGAAATTTGAACGACTATATTTTGAGCATGTGTTTTGCAGGTGAAGTCCACGTAGAATGCGTATGTGTGGGGAGATTTGTAGGCTACACCTGTCTCCATTCTTAGCCATCTCAGTCTTCTGGAGTGACTCAGTGCCTTAGGAGCATGCGATCTCGGTGGGCCAATGATGCCGGGCTGTTGCATGAGCTCATGCCACCCTTCCTATTCCAACTTGAACTTGCTTCCAGCACAGAATGAAGGTGTGAACAACCAAGGAACTTGGTCACACCTTTTCTGACCTGTGTGGCTTCCCTGTGTAAGTCAGCCATGCATACTGAAAAATGATGATAGAGAAAGAAAGAGACAGAGAAGGTAACCCATTTCCTTTCAGAATGCCCTAGCTTACCTGCAGCTAGAGGTGGGGAGTACTGGTAGAAAGCGCATATGTCAAAAAGTGAGATGGAAGCAGCTGGGTTAGATTTGTTCAGCATTTCCATGGTTGTGGTAAGAACAAAATGCATATCCATATATAAGCTAGAAAACACAAGTTGTGTCATTTTGCTGATTCTGCATATATAGTAAATGTTTTTATATTTACATTTAAAACTGCCAATGTACAATAAAAAGATAACAGCAAAATTCACAGGCACTTTTTTTTTTTTGAGATGGTGTTTCACTATGTTGTTCAGGCTGGACTCAAACTCCTGGCTCAAGGGATCCTCTCATCCTAGTTTCTTAAGTAGATGGGAATACAATATTTGAACATTTTAATTTTTTTCTTTCAGACTGAACAACAAAGTGGGACCTCCCATCTTAACAAAAAATTAAAAAATGAGCCAGGCTTTGTGGTGTGAGCCTGTAGTCCCAGCTATGCAGGGGGCTGCAGTGGACGATCACTTGAGCCCAGGAGTTTGAGGCTGCCGTGAGCTCGTATGGTGCCACTGCATTCCAGCCTGCATGACAGAGTAAGACCCCGTCTCTAAAAAACTAAAATCAAATAAATGTTTTAAAGATTTAAAATTTTTTTAATTTTTAAAAAGCTTTAAAATTTTCTTGAATGTCTTTATTTAGAAGGCTCTTAATTAGCAAATAAAAAAGTCACAAGTTGAGAAACCAAAAACAAAAGGAAAAGCTTGTATCTTAATATCTTTTTCTTTTTTTGAGAGAGTTTCTCTCGTTGTCCAGGCTGGTGTGAAATGGTGGATCTCAGCTCACTGCAACCTCTGCCTCCCAGGTTCAAGCATTTCTCCTGCCTCAGCCTCCCAAATAGCAGAGATTACAGGCATGGGCCACCACGCCTGGCTAATTTTTGTGTTTTTAGTAGATACGGGGTTTCACCATGTTGGCTAGGCTGGTCTTGAACTCCTGACCTCAGGTGATCCACCCACCCTGGCCTCCCAAAGTGCTGGGATTACACACGTGAGCCACCACATCTGGCCTGTCTTAATATCTTTAATTGTACTTTTTTCTCTTACGTTTTGAACAAGGGTCCCGCATTTTCATTTCTCACTGGGCCTCGCAAATTATGTAACCTGTCCAGTAGAGAAGTTCAACCTACCACTGAACTGTCCCAGTAGAAACACTCTACCATCGCAGTGACACACTCACTGCTAATGACTCCAAAACACACTGTTGGAAACTCCAACACAGGAGGACCAGCCAGAGCAAAACACCACCCACCAGTGGCTCCATTAACCCACACTGGAGGTCTAACACGAGTCTCACTGGGTTAAAATCCAGGGATCGGCAGGGCTGCACTCCTTATTGGAGGAGAAAAATCTATTTCTCCTCGCCATTTCCAGGTACTAAAGGCCACCTGCATTTCCTAGCTCCTGGCCTCCCACCATCTCCAAAGCAGGGTCCCCATCACGCTTCAAATCTCTCCTCGTCCTCCTTCTGTCTGATTTCTCTAGCCCAGCCAGAAAAGGTTCTCCAGTATTAAGGGTTCACATGAGGAGGCTGGGCCACCTTGGATAATCCAGGATGATCATTGCTATGTGGCATCCAAAAGACCCCACCTCCCTGAGCACACCCACCTCCAGGTCTCACAGGAGGGGACTGCCTGGGGGGACTCAGAGAACCGGGATCCCCTGCAGCAGGGGTTAAGGTGCATCGTCTAGTTTTCCTGGTGGGGCGTAGAAGGCAAAGCCAGAGCAGGTGTTGAATGAGATATATAGCGCCTGCCTCAGCCTGTCAGGTGGTGGACGGAGCTTCAGAGAGAGAAACAAGAATTATAAATGATGCTGGTTCCAAAGCAACATCAAATAATATGGCAGGGAAACAAGCCGAGAGGCCGTCGCTTCCACTCCCGCACTGCTGCCCACGGCCCCACGTGGATCTCAACACGACGGGATTTGCTATCTCTTGCCACACTAAATTGAGCAATTAACCTTGTTGTCTACTGTTCTCAGATATATTTTTCTTTTGCCTTGTTAAATACCCACAATAATCATGTCAGAAAGAGGTTAAGACACTCAAGAAAACATAAAATTCACATATAGCTTTTGTTTTACGTCAAAATGTAATTCTAAAATCTGGCTGTTACTTCTGGTATTAAATTTGGTTGTTGTTTTTATGCAGTTTAAATTGTTATTGAGGCATAAAGCAACAAAAAAGACAATTTCAGTAACACCTAATAAGCAGACAATGTGATTTAGGCTAAAACCCTAAAACTTAATCAACTCTGCCGTGATATAGCAAAGGCCATGACCCTGTGTTAAAGGAATTAAAAATAAGGGGATAAATTATGCCTACGTCAATAGTAATAGCATCTAGATGCTGCTCATTTCTGAGTAAGCAAAGCATTCAAATCAGAGAGTATATCCATTTTTAGTTTACACACATTTTTTAAGAAATTGAATATTTTCAGCTAGGAAGAATGCAATAATTCAAAAAGAAAGAGACTATAAATGCTTTCATACAAAATTCTAATTTTTAAACAACCTAGATGTGCTGCACACACTAAAAAGTTAAAATTGCAAGCCTTTTATTAGGGATTTGGAAATGGGAGAAAGATGGAGAAAATTGGATAGCCTGGTGAATTTGGTTTGCTGCTCAGTAAACAGACATGGGAAATAAAATATCAAGACCAAGAAAAAAGAGGATGGAAGAGGGCCGTCACAATATCTCTCAGCTACAGGGTATTACAGAAAGTGAATTCTATTTATATGTAAAGACAAATTCTGTTCTGTGCTCTCATCGGTAAGCACGTAATTCGTTGTAAATCCCTGAATTATGCTGAGGGGAGGAAAAACGAGGTTTTCTCGTCCTGCTTGGAGTGAAGGAAGTCCTGCTCCTGGTCTTTCAGTTTCTGACAGCCTAATGGAGGTTCAGAGAAGATGGCCAGCGGGCGAGGTTGGGAGGGACATGGACGCAGGGATCCACCTGTGATATTCCAGCCCTGTAATATTTTCCCAGGCAAGCTTTGACTACATGCTAAGTTTTCAGCACACATCTAAGTTCTTGATTAGCAATCACACCATCAAGACCAAAAATTGTTTAAGTCACAAAGCAGCTCCCCAAGGATCCCCAAGAAAGGACTGAAGAGGAGAAGAGAATGAAGTATACAGAACCCAATCCTCTTCTCTTTGTGCAATGGGCCACAGTATTGTAATAGAGCGCACATATGAGTGATATCCACCAACAACCACAGGCAGATAGGACACTCCCAAACTGAGCGATGCCTGTCCAGCCAGCGTGCCACACAGGGCTCCTGAGACTGGCTGCACTGGGATGCTGTTGGATTTGTCCCTCCCTTCAAACTTTACCCTCTTTACTACCCTTGGAGATCTTTTCCCAGCTGGGAGATAATGAATGCAAAGTGCATTCCTTTACAGGGAACATGGGAACAATTTCTTTAAAAGATAAGCCAGGCCAGGTGCAGTGGCTTACTTACACCTGTAATCCCAGCACTTTGGGAGACAAAGGGGGTGGGGGTGGATCATCTGAGGTCAGGAGTTCGAGACCAGCCTGGTCAACATGGTGAAACCCCATCTCTACTGAAAATACAAAATTTAGCCAGGCATGGTAGCACATGCCTGCAATCCTAGCCACTTGGGAGGCTGAGGCAGAAGAATCACTTGAACCCAGGAGGCAGAGGTTGAAGTAAGCTGAGATCACACATTGCACTCCAGCCTGAACAACAAAGTGAGACTCTGTCTCAAAAAAAAAAAAAAAAAAAAGGTAAGTCTCCAGGAGCTTGTTCACAGTAAACCAGTAGCAGACCTGGGGGACGCGGTGGTGTCAGGCTAGCAACTGGTCATTTTCACCAGGTGGACCTTTCAGGGCTTCCTCAATTTGTATTGTCTAGGGATGATGATCAGAATCCTGTCCTCTGCTTTTCCACATACGATACGTTTTTATGTACACAATTTCATTTGGTCAGATTTTAATCCTATAGGACTTCATTAAACAACTAAGGGGTGGGGATGGAAGGACATCGTTTCCTCCCTCGAAGAACTGATCCTCCTACGAAGGACACAGATATGTGGCCTGGACACTAGGCTGCATGAAAATGTGCATTTTTAGGCCCATTGTGAAATTGCTGCTAAAGAAGCAATTATGTGAGACCGGGGCAAGTACCTGGGGAATGCGGGGAAACACGTGGGGAGAAAAGCATGGTGTGCAGAGGGCATTCATAGCTTAAGGCACTGCGTTAACTCAGCAGTGGAGGTGGCAGACACATGACAGATTTGGAGAAAGCCAAGAAGCCCCGATGTGCACAGATCATAAATAGAGCAATAAAATCAAAGATGACATGATAAGGTCAGTTTGGAGCCACATGTGACCCACATAACAAATACCTTATATATTGGTAGGAGACGCCCCATCACTCCCTTTTCTGGACAAGGAACCTGAGGCTAAAGCTCATAGCTGCGGAGCTGCTGCATGGCCTTCAAATCCAGACCTTCCAGCTCCATGTGTGGCTCCGTTCACGTGTCTCATCACATATGTGGCCTTCCACGCCGCTCACTCCCAGGGCTGCAAAACGCAGTTCTACACGTGTCGGTTATGGGTTGGATTGTGCCCCCCCAAAAGATATCTTGAAATCCTCACTCGGGTCCATGGAGACATGACTTTTGGAAATAGGTCTTTGCAGATGTAAATAAGATGGAAGTTAAAACGGGATCACAGTGAAATACACTGGGCTCTTAATCCTGTATGACGGTGTCATTATAAGATACAGAGAAGAGCTACAGAGACAGAAGCACATGGAGAGGAGAGCACCGTGGTTAGACACAGACACACAGAGGGCAGGTGCCACGGGATGAGGGAGCAGAGGCTGGAGTGGGGGCAGCTAGGAGGCAGGAACGCTGAGGGTTGCTGGCAACACCAGAAGACAGGACATGGCCCTGCCTGCACCTCGACTTTGGCCATCTCGCCTCCAGAGCTGTGAGAGAATACGTTCTGGCCTTTTAAGGTGCCTATTTTGTGGTGGTTTGTTACAGCAGCCCCGGGAGACTACGACTGGGTCCACAGCAATTCTGCAGCAAAAGTACAACTCTCTGAGTGTCCGGTTTAGTTCAAGGACAGGATTGATAGAGAATCTGGAGGAACGAACAGGCTTCCCCACCTTCAGGCAACTCAAATCTGGAAGTCACCTTGCCTTCCAAAAGGGCCAGCGCTTAACATTCTTCCTGCACCCCCTCCTACCAGCTCAGAACACCCCACTGTGGCCTGGTCCACACTGCACCTCCTGGGAAGAAAACAAGGCTGTCTTTCCTAGAGAGGAAAAAAGCTGCTTTCTTTCCCAGCTCTTCCTATCTAAAGCGGCAGAAAGGTAGGCTAAACATTGTCCGAAAGGGTAAAATTGGGCCAATCCCAGGCTCATAAATTCCATTTCTAAGATCATTTTTAAACTGAAAAGAGAAGAGTTTGACTCAAAAAGTGAGAAAAAGACCATAGGGGACATCCAGTGTTTCTTCCAACCTCCTTTGCCCCTGCTCCTTCCTCTGATGAAATAGATACTCAGTGATTTAACTTGCCTGGTGTTTACATACAAACTTTATCCCAGAAACACATTTTAGACTAAGTAAACCTATAAAGATGCCAGGACAGAAAATTTAGAAGGCAGAGTCAAAAGGAAAGGGCTGACTTTTCTAAAAAATATAGAAACCAAGGCCAAATAACAAGGATTGTTCTAGAATTCAAAACAGCTTTGGAGAAAGTTTTGTGTGTGTGTGTGTGTGTGCCAACAATGGAAAACTCAGTAAAGAGTCAAAACAAGAGAAATTCTAACCAAATAAAGAAAAGAAAAAAGAATAGGAAGGAGGAAGTATGCATTGATTAACTGTACTCTATTCCAAGCGTTGTTCTAGCTGATGTCAATGTGGTATTTTATTTAATTTGCATGAGAAGACCATGAGATAAATATTACTGAACTTCATTTTACAGATGAGAAAACAGAGACGTAAGCAGTTGAACTTATTTACCCAAGTCACAAAGCTAATATGTATATTCCTAACCCTTAAGTGCAAAGTCGAGTGTTTTCTTTTGTTTGTTTGTTTGTTTCTCAGAATTCCCCAGCCAAGCAAGAAGAGTGGGATTTTGACATCCTGATTGGAACATATCTGTACATGAGATGAAAAATCAAGAAGGCCAAGTGGAAGATCATGTACATTGGTTTTGGCTTTGGTTTTTGACATGGAGGATGGGTAATGAGAGCTTCCCAGTAAAAAAACACAAACCTTTGTTTTGTTAAAACGGTTTTGTTCAAGTGCAAATAAAACAGGCAATATTGGAAGGGGGGAAATCTCCTGAGGAAAATGACAATTATTTGTCTGCTTGTGAATCTCAAAATATTTGGCACAAACCTTCAGAAGAGTTCAAAGATGTTTCCTACCAGCTGTAAGTTAAATATTAGGAGTGAATGTCCTCATTGTGAGGACAAACATGATGCAAGAGCATAAAACTGTCAGTTTCAAAGAAGATTATATTTCTTGTACAGCTGGAGTCTTCTGAAAAAGCACGAGCTCAATTCTTTTCTTCACTCGCATGTGTAACCCTTGTGTTGGAGTGCCCACAGCCTGAAGCTAAAGCTGCTCTTGCAGAGATTTTAAACGGTTTGCTTAATTTGAAGCCTGAGTAGGGAACAGGCCTGGGACTGTAGATCATGAATATCAAGATTTAAACCCCAGCTCTACCATTAACCTGGGGTATCATCATCAGCCTCTTTTTGGAAGCATCTTTATCCATGAAACGGAGATATTGCAGAACTGTTATAAAGACTAAATTAGATGCTTTGTGAAAAATATTTGCTGTAGTAGGTTGAAAGGTACTCCCCCCCACAAGACATGTCAACTTCCTAATCCCCGAAACTTATGAATGTGACCTTGTTTGGAAATAGAGTCTTGCAGATGTAATTAAGTTAAAGATCTTGAGATGAGATCATCCTGGAATGCTCTAGTGAGCTCTAATTCCAATGGCAAGTGTCCCTAGAAGAGACAGCAGACAGGACCACGGGAGGAGGCTTTCTGAAGATGGTGGCAGAGACTGGAATGGTACAGCCACAACCAAGAAGCACCTGGAGCCACCAGAAGCCGGGGGGAGAGAGGGGACAGCTTGTCTCCTGGGGCTTTCAAAGGGAGGGAAGCCTGCCGACACTTCGATCTGAGACTTCTGGCCTCCAGAACTGCGAGAACATAAAGTTATGTTGTTTTAGCCAGCGGTGTGTGGCGATTTGTTCCGGCCCCACTAGGAAAGTAGCATATCTAGTAAGTGGTAAATTTGTAATCAGTGCTTATTCTGTCCTCTCGTCCTTTTCCTTCCCAATTTGGATGAGCCCTCATCTAGGAAACTAGGAAATGATCCCCTACCGCATGACCTGTCCATCTCGTGTCAAGTGTCACCCATTCTGCCGCGTCATCACCTCAGCATCAGTTCATTCTCAGGCTGCTATGAAGAAACACCAGAGACTGGGTAACTTACAAAGAAAAGATGTTGATTGTCTCTCAGTTCTGCATGGCTAGAGAGGCCTCAGGAAATTTACCATCATGGTGGAAGGCGCCTCTTCGCAGGGAGGCAGGAGAGAGCATGAGTGCCAGCAGGGGAAATGCCAGATGCTTATAAAACCATCAGATCTCATGAGACTCACTCATTAACACGAGAACAGCATGGGGGAAACCACCCCCATCATCCAATCACCGCTGCCGAGACCAGCCCTTGACCTGTGGGGATTATTACAATTCAAGGTGAGATTTGGGTGGAGACACAGAGCCAACCCATATCGGCCACCACAAACAAAAGCGCCCCATCAAGTCTGTAAGTGCATCTTCCATGGTGACATGCGGTCCTGGTGGAGAGGACAGGCAGGCCAGATGCACTTGCAGATTTTATGCAGCCTTTGCCAACATTTAGTTCTCCTCTGTACCAAGCACTGTGTGCTCCACACAATCAACTCATTCCACCTTTTTAGCAAGTTTATGGGGTACATACAGCCCCATCTTACAGACGACAAAACCAAGCACAGAGAACTAAAGTAACTTGCTCGTAGCCACAGTGCTAGTTCATGCCACAGCTGAGTGGCTCCCCATTGGAGAATTCTTGCTTTTCACCACTCTGTCAGTTCCCCAGGGCCGCTGTCACAAAGCGTCATGAGCCTGAGTGACTTCAACAACAGACACTGATGTTCTCAGTCTGGAAGCCGGGGGTCCAAGATCAAGGTGTCGGCAAAGCTGGTTCCTTCTGGCGGCTGTGATGGAAAGGTCTGTTCCAGGCCTCTCTCCTTAGCTTGTAGCCAACCACTTTCTCCATGTCTCCTCACGTTTTCTTCCTTTTTTGTATGTCTGTGTCCAGATTTCTTCTTTTTATAAGGATTTTAGTCATATTGAACTAGAGCCTACTCCAATAGCCTTTACTCTATCAGCACACCCCTCTCCCTGGCTCCCTCACACACCATTGCCAGGGCCTACCCTTCGAGTTTTCAATTCTGAAGGTCTGGGTAGGGCTCAAGGATCTACATTCCTAAATCTTTCCTAGCTGCTCCTGCTGGGCCAGGGATGCCTTTGAAAGCCACTGCTGTAGACAGTGGTAACTCTGGAGGTGGGGAGACCGGGGGAGAGTCCCCTGCTCCAGGAAGCTGGGAGACAGACAGGAACAACCAGTGTTGGCGGGCATGCAGAGGCAAGGTGGGATCAGTGCAATACCAAAAGGCAGAATCTGGTGACCAGCTGAATATGATGAGAAGCGGAAAGGAGCCTGGGCTGCCACCAGGTTCCTGGCTTGGGCCATCGGGTGGACTAGGTACATACACCTGGGCCAGTGGATGTGTGAGTGATGGGAAGGTAGGTCCTGCCAGGGAAAGCAGGTGAAATAGAAACGTTTCAGACTGGAGATGCTTTTCAGGGAGATGGATAAAGCTATCTGAATTGGAGCTCAAGGAAGAGGTCTATGCTATGGAGTTGCTTGGTTTTCTAACCATCCTAGTGACCCATTTCTGTAACATTTACATGATTAGCTGAGCAACTGATTAGATATTTTCAACCTATATTCTTGCTTTAGAATATGATAAATTATCAGTACCTCTTTGAGTGTGTCTTAAGCACCAAGTGCTCATAAATAGTCCAGAAAAATACAAAACAGAAAGTACTCCAAATTTTGCATCAATTTGCTATCAGTATTTACTAACGATTTTGAAATATCCACAATATGGTCTGGTTTATGCATCCATGCTTTCTCTTCAGGGAAAAATCAGGCCATCTACTTTAAGTATCACAATGTAAAATGCATAATTTTTGTTTTATTGTTTTATTAATAACTTTCTTTAATCAACTTGAAATTGCAAGCATCATCTTTCAGTTTTTTTAAATGACATTTAAAATTGCATTTACGTCTAGTATTATTAAACATATACAAATGTTTTTGGTTATTAGAAAATAACTAATATGAAATATAACTAAGTGAAAAGCATTCAGCTATCGTGCCAAGTTTGGCAAACATCAGTTCCGGTGTGACACCTATTACTCAAAATACCAAAATGTTCTGTTATCAGATTACAACTCTGTAGACTTTTAAGAGAAAGCTTTGTGTGCTCCGTGTTCTCCCCATGAGAAAGGTCACTTCCCAGGCTCCACAGATGCCTGTTGTGATGTTTGAGGCAGGACTTTTTTTGTTGTCACATGAAAGGCTCTGTTCAGCCGGTTCCTCTTTGTCCTGAGTCTTGACCACAGAGCTTTGCTGCCCAGTGCTCCTTCCAGGAAGACCTTGCTGGGGGAGCTGTGGAGACCGTCAGCAGAAAGTAGTGCCCTCGGGGCCACCCCAGCTCTGGCCAAGGCCAAACACCCTGGCAGGTCCCAGCTGATGAGGAAGAATAACGGGGGACCTGGGACTGGTTACTTCTGCTCCATGCAGGACTCCTCCAGGGGCAGAAATCTTTGCTCTGGGGCTCCTCTATGGACTGAGTATTTCAGTTTAGATGAGGTCATGAATGTGGGGTCCCCACAGTAGAATTAACACCTTTATAAGAAGAGGAAGAGACTTGAGGTTCTCTCTCTCTCTCTTTCTCTCTTTCTCTCTCTCTCTCTCTTTCTCTCTCTCTCTTTTCCTGCAGGCCCCAAGGAAAGGCCATGTGAGACTACAACCAGAAAAGGAGCCCTCACCAGGAACCCCACACTGCTGCTACTCTGATCTCAGACTTCAGCCTCCAGCTCTGTGAGAAAGTAACTGTCTGTTGTTGCAGCCCCCGGCCCGTGGCATTGCGTTACAGCAGCCCAAGCTGACTAAGACCGCTCCTACTGGGTGGTCTGACAGTTTGTCACATCTGTGTCACAGTCTGCAGCTCCCCAGCCCCACCCTGCTTCATCTTTCCCTCCTTCCTCTCATAGGTGGTAGACCTACATTCCAGGCTACAGGTTTCCTTCCTGATCTTACACAAGTGGTCCCCTGCAAGCCCACAAACCTAACCATACTCCTCACACCTCCCCTTAAACATTTCAGTAGCTCTAGGCTCCGATGATGGTCAAAGCCCTTAATGTAAACCATGCTGGCCTCCCCTCTCCCGCTCCCCTATCTCGTGCCTCTGCGCTCCTCACTCCGCCACGTGTCCAGGGTGGTGTTTGCTCCATGCAGCCTTTGCACGCATTGGTCCCTCCTGGAGCTCGTTGCCTCCAACTCTCCCTCTTCGTCTGGTTCACCTTTCCTCCTCCTTTTTCTGAGCTCAGCTTCCCCCAACATCCCTAATTAAGCAATTCCTCCTAGCATTCATTCTTATGGAAATGTGTCTCTTGGAAACACTCCAGTGTTAATTACACAGTCAATGTCACTACTATCCATCTCTCCCACTAAACCGTCAGCTCCATAAGGGCCAGGCCCACACCTTTTTGGTGCTGCCATTGCTGTTGAGCTCACGGTGTTCTCTCTGATGTGGAGTGTGATGCCTGGCAAAAAGTAGACTCTCAAAGAGCCTTTGTGGAATAAATGAATAAGTAAACCTTGAATGATAAACATGAAAAAGCTGAGGTTCCTCATGCCAAATTCCATGATTAAAAGATGGGAAAGTATTGCTGGTTTTCTTTCTTTGCGTTTGGTAAGTCTTTTCCCTCGTTTCTTTTCCTGGAATCAGTTAATGCAACTAAAGAGTATGAGATCTGAACTCTGAGGTCCAGCCCTACAAACAAAGTGCAGTATTTGTAAACATTTAGCCCCGGACACCATGCCAAAAAGCTTGTGTCGGCGTGAAATGCCGCCATGTGGCATGGGGCTGTGGAGATGTTTCTTTGTGTGTTTAAATTGAATTGGGGGCTTCAGGCCATTGCTGGAAAGCCCCTCCCCACTGAAAAAAATAAAAATGTTTCTGAATCCTCTGTAGAACTTCCATGTTTGAACCAACTCTCAACTTCTACCCTTTCCTACTGCAGAGTTCAAAAGTGGAAGTTCCTCTTGCTTAACTTCCAAAACTCAATTCCACTGTAATCTGAGCTTTTCTTTCCGGTACAGTGGTGAAATAGGTCAGTCGTTCTGTTAAACTTCCAATCCACAGTTTATTAGTGCCGAATCCATAAATCCTCAAGGAAGCATTAGCAATTGAGAAAGAATGAACAATTTTGATAGGGACACATTTTCTTCCTTCAGTCTCAGCTAGAAATCCGAAATGCTTACCCATCAGCAAAGCTCGTAAGGCCCATGTTTAACTTATAGCCCAGAGCCTGCACATCTTCTCAACACAGGAGAAATGCGTGATGTGAACAAAAGGACTAGACTAGAAAGGTCTTCAAGACTCTATGACCAGCAATAAGCTCCATGAAGGAAAACATTTCTACTTGCATTATTAATAGCCCAAAACAGTTTCTATCACTCAGTCAATGTTTCTTGAATGATCAATGAGTAAATGGGGGTGTGAATGGAAAATTTAGTTTCAGACACTTTTCTAAACATTTCATATGTATCCATTTATTTCATGCTGACAACCACCCTACAAGGTGACAAACATTGCTATGTCTGTTTCCAGATGAGGAAACCATAAAGAGATTAAACAACTTGTGCAGGGCCATCAAGCCTGACAGTCATTTTCCAGGTAGCCAGCCATTGGTCTGCACTCTGGGGATCAGTAAAACCAGTGCTTTCCCAGGCAGTGGCCTCCAGGTAGACCCATGCCCCTGCAAGCCCACGCCATCATCAAGACACTGGCTCAGGTCCATATTCCCTTGCCGATTGCCACCCAACCCTGTGTATCTTCCTAAACATCTGGGCTTGGAGTGTACTTGCCTGGCAACTGCCATTACCACACTTGTTATAAGAGCATGTGTCTACTGATGTATGACCTACACTATGCTGAGTTAACTATTGTGAAGAGTATCTATTAAACAGAGCAAGTAATTGGTAGGAGCAACAAGACATTTGAGACAGAAGAAGAAGTGGTGCTTTGCTAATGTATATTTCGCAAATACGGTCGACTTCAGTAGCTCGTGACTATGAAACAGAATCTACTTCATTTTAATACATAAGGAATGATGGCACAGCATGCACCCCTGGGCCCACATGTCCACCTGGAAATGGCTTCTGCGTGGGTTCCACCCTGACTTCTTCCTGCAGCCATGCTGCTGCCCCTGCTCCTCTGGACACTGCGTCTTCTGAGCATAAATGCCCCCTGGGCCTTTATCTTGAGAGGAACACCACTTTCCTAATTCCACCAGCGCAAATGACAGCAGCTGTTACCTCAAACCAGCATGCATGGCAGGCTGAAGGTTAGCAGAAAGAGGATAGCCCCTCCGAGAAGTGGGGGTCAAAGCCTCTCCTAGAAGTGAGTCACACCGCCCCTCCTAAAAGTGAGAGTTCACAGACCCAGGGCTCCTGACCAGACTTCAGTACCCCTGCCCGGCTTCCCCTGCCCAGGGTGGCCACGGTCAGAAACCAAGTCTGCCTTCATCAGTGGAAATCTCACTAGCTCCAAACCTCTGGATCCAAACTTCACTTCCTCCTGGCCAAGAGTGAGGTCCCTTTCTCAGGTCAAGACTTAACCTCCTGAAGAAAAGCCACAGCTATTTACTGCAGGGCGTGGCCCATTTCCCACCCTGTAGGGCCTAACTCAGAAAACCTGAACCAAACAATGACAACAATTCACAAAGCAATACCAAAGTCTGGCTTCTTCAGTCCTAAATAACACCACATGTGGGAGTTCAAATCCAGAAACTCTGTGCTGAGCCCAGTTTCATTGTCTTCCCTCCCACAAAAGGAAAAAGCAAAACAAAACAAAAACAAGAAAGCAGGATGCTAGTTCTTCATGCCATGGTCCAGTTTCCAATTTACCACCCAAAGGCTTACACAAGAACTCTTTCTCTCTTGTACACACACCCTCCAAGAATAAGCAGTAATTTTCAGGCATAAAGCAATTTAAATCATGATTCAAGGGAGGGAAAAAAATCCCTGCATACAATTCAGCAAGAACACAATCTTGGTAATGCCTACAGTTTATACTACTCCATTGAACGCTGATCAGCTCAGCATGAAGCATCTGCCTCCATGATATGCCTCCATATTCATGGGCTTATCAGGGCTGCGCTAGGTCACTCCCACTTGCTCTTCCAAATTCACCTCCCCTCCCTCTTCACATTGCTTTCTGCCAGGCTGACCTATTTAGATAACATCAAGCTCTCTCGCCCCTTGAATTTCAGTTTTTGGTGGCCAATGAGGAATCCTGATGAAGACTGGGAGGAGAGTTTGGAGTCCTTAGTGCTCCAGCTCTCTCCCTGTGGGGTCACCAGGAGCTGGCTGTGTTCTTCCAACTGAAGGTTGCTGATCCTGTAAAAGTATCCTTCCCTAGATGATTTTCATGATCCAGTCTCCACCCCTCCCCTTGTCCCTTTGGGTCTAGGGTGGTAACAGGACTGGGCTATTATGCTATTCCTTGGAGTTTCCCCAAACCATTGTAAATAGTCCCTTAATTATCCTCATTTGGGATGCCAACCATTTCCTGTTGGGACGCTGATTGGTGCAAGGACTTTTCGAAGAATAGCTCAGTATGACTGAGAGAACTGGCTGACGTGGGCTCATAGCAAGAAAAGCAAAGATCTTCCAGTAGCTTTATGAAACGCTGAACATCCCTGTGTATGTCAGTGTTTGCGCATCCAAGTTTCTTCTCTACTTCTATCTCCAGCTGACATCTCTTCCTCATACTATAGATGGTTTGTTCTCAAATACAATAAAAAAAAGTATCTGAAAGTAAATAATACAGGTCTTGGCACCCATAGGCAAAATATATTATTATACTTGTTTTTGTATGACCTGGAAAAGAAACAACATAAAAAGAAGAGGAATTTTATAATGAGCTGGAGAGCCTCCATCCCTTCTAAACTAATATTTAGGACTTACTGCTTTTGAGTCTACTTTATATAAAATAATTGGCCATAGGCATAGTTTCTCTTTTATAACCACTCACCCTGGGTATCAAATGTTTAGCCATGCACTAGTATTCTGTTGTATGTTTAAATTTTAATGTTTCTCAAATGATTTGAAAATCTTCATTTAGAGTAATACGTAAAGGGTCCTCAGATATGATAATTAAGCAAAAAATGGTAATTCTGTTTGTCTTATGAACTATTCCTTTGTGACTGGGGAGTGACCTGCTATCTTGAGGAAATATTCAAGAGAATTAGATATACACAGTGAGATAGATGCAAAGCAGAAGCTGGGTGCACCATGGAGAACGAAAGGCTCTGGGTAGCCTGTGTGTGTGGCCTGCTAGAGACGGAGATGAATATGGCCGTCTAGCATCACTGCGATCTGTTTTAATACAGACTTTCCTTTTGAGTTTCCCATTTGTGTCTCAGTGGGACCTGGCACACTGATAGTGGCTATAGAGGAGATAAGAAGAAAAGAAACCCTATAAGCTCCCTGCTGGGAGTCTTCAGTTCTCCAGAGAAGGATCATGCAAGTCAGTGTGAAGAGCACCCAGGCATTGATTTCCCAATGCCTGCAAACCACCTTTGTTTCTCTGGGTTTTGTGCTGATAGAATTGGGTTCATGTCAGAATTGCCTTAAAAGTAACTAGGATGGTCAATTCTCTGGTTCACCTTGGCTGGCCATGGGGCGCTGAGATTAAACATCATTCTGAGTGTGCCTGTGAGGGTATTACCAGGTGAAATTGGCATTTGAACCAGTGAACTCAGTAAAGGAGATGCTCTCCCCAAGTGGTTCAACATGATTCAATCTCTGGAGGGCCTGAACAGAATAAAAGGTAGAGGAAGCAGCAATTTGCCCCTTTTTGCTTCCTCCCTGACTGCTTGGGCTGGGACATCTCATTTCATCTTCTCTGGCTCTTGGGCTGGCTCTAGGCCCCTTTTATAGGAAGCATCATGATCATCTGTCATTCCGTCGCTGACCAATGCCAGGAATTGCACAAGGTACCTGTTACACATTTTCTGGAGTCTCCCTAGCAACCTTGGAAGTCAGGTCTTATATTCACCACATTACAGAAGTGGAGACCAAGGACCAGTGAGAAGGAAACCCTGTCTGCCTGCAAAGTCTCATCCTCCCTGCTCCACGTTGTCAGCTCCCTGGATTCTCAGGCCTTCAGACTGGGACTGAATGACAGCATCAGCTTTCCTGATTCTCCAGCTTGCACTTGGTAGGTCCTGGGACTACTCAGCCTCCAGAATCATGTGAGTCATTTCCTCATCATAAACCTCCTTTTATATCCATACAACCTGTGAACATCTCCTGCTGATTCTGTTTCTCTGGAGGACCCTGACTAATACTATAATGAACATGATTTTTTTCCTCATTGGTTTTCAGGTGGTTGAGATTGTCTTGATCACTGATCGGGTTATCTCAAATCTACTGGGAGCACTTGGCCAGCCTTGCATGGGTTTCTCACATTCTCTGAACTTCTGTTTCCTCAGAGACACTCTCCAGATCACTGACTTGATGTGAGGAGTGAGCAAGATCATAAATATGTAGGTATCTGGCACAGAGACTGACACAGAAGAAACACATTAGGATTTCACAGTATAATATTAGAGAGTGTGAATGTCAGCTCCAAGCTGTCTTATTCTTTCTCTTCTATGAAATGCCTGCCATTCACTCTCTAGGCATTTGGTGAGCATTTCATCTCTGAATGGAGAACTCGATGAGGACACCATTTCTGCTTCTGTGATCAGCTGCTGGGGAGAGTTTCCACTCTGTTGTCTAGTGGTCGCCATGTCTAAAAGGGGATGCTGTTTGGGCGTGGTGGCTCACGATTCTAATCCCAGCATTTTGGGAGGCTAAGGCGGGAGGATCACCTGAGGTTGGGAGTTCAAGACCAGCCTGACCAACATGAAGAAACCTTGTCTCTACTAAAAATACAAAATTAGCCAAGCATAGTGGTGCATTCCTGTAGTCTCAGCTACTCAGGAGGCTGAGGCAGGGGAATCGCCTGAACCCGGGAGGCAGAGTTTGCGGTGAGCCATTGCACTCCAGCCTGGGCAACAAAAGCAAAACTCCGCCTCAAAATAAATAAATCAATAAATAAAAATAAAAAGGAATGCAAAATGTCCTGGGAAAGACTTGATTGACTAGAAGGGGTAGAGCCCCAACCTACAAAACATGTAAAGAGATGGAAAAAATAGAGGTCAGTTCTCTTGCAGAAAGAGAACTCCAGGGAATATCACTAGGCAGCTTCCATAAGGATCACAGTGATCATCTGCCATGGACTCACTGCTTGGTGCCTCATACACATTTCCTGGAATCTTCCCAGCAACCCTGGAAATCAAGTTTTAAGATCAGCACCTGACAGAAGTGGAGACTGAAGACTAGAGAGAAGAGGAGCCTGTCTACCTACAAAGCCCCATCCTCCCTGCTCTACCCACTGCCCTCCCCCGAGAGCTGAATTGCTGTTAAATAAAAAGAGGCCTATTCTTTCTGTGTCCAAGGCATATTGCTAGGAACAATGGGTGGAAGTCACAGGATGGCAGATCTCAGCTCCACATCAGGAAGAACTCTGTAACTCCAGGGTGTTCCCAGACAGAAGGCTCTGCCTCCCAAGATGAAATTTCCCCTTGCTGGAGACACTTGAGTTTTGCTTGGAAGACAAACTTTGGAAAGGAGAATTGAGGACCAAAAGAACACCTGTACCAGATAGCTCTGAAGGTTACCTTCTACCCCTGCTAAAATATGTTACCTGGGAAATAATAATCTCCCAAATTCAGGGGGGAGAGAGTTACTTTTGCTTCTTCCTCTTGTTCCTCCAATGACTGAACAAAAATCCCCAGAAAGAGCTTCCCCCAAGTCCAGCTCTAACACAGCCCGTAAGCTGAAGGATGATTAGCTCCGGAGATTGAAATAAGTCCTGAAACTGATTCCAATGTCTTAGAATAGGTGTGATCTTAGCTTAGAAGTGTCCTAAGCCCTCAGTCTCAAGAGTGGTATTATTTGGCAGGCTCTTTAATCCCTACAATCATGCCCTGGGGAATAGTAATTCAATATCTCCCCAAAGCTTAGCAAAATAAAATGAAACATAAACTGTAAAATAACACAACTTTCTTGCATGCAAAACTTTAGAAAGAAAGCCAGCAAAAGTGTTTTAAACAACTCACAAAGTTCACATTGTATTGTGGAATTATTTTTAATGAAGCTGTTATTATGCTACAAGAATGCAATAAAGCATCTGAAACCTGAAATTTCCTATTTTTACCACCTCCTGTAAAATTTTCAAAAAGGCCAAAGTGATTTGTTTCAAAATGTGTATAGGAATAATTGGATTGAGAGTTTTCACGCCAACTTTCCATTTGGAATGAAATCTAGAGACTGTTATTTCATAAACCACTGAAAATACGAGCACAAAATGAAATGGCCAAAATATTATGGAATATAAGTATAATCAAACATAACATACCCAGGAACGAACCACTGATTTACCATCTCCTAGTGTGTGGTTCAGCACAGGGACCTCTTTTATATAACAAAGTGTTCACAAATAATTGGTTTTACCTGAATCCTCTAATTACTTCTGGAAAGAGAAATGCTATATACATGAATTCTGCACACAAACACAGAATGTGAACTGCTGATCCCACATTGGTTAATTGAAACAAAATATCATTCTGAATTGTTCATGAAGATGATATGCCTGCTCCCTTAATCTTCTCTTTGCAACGCAAATCTCAGCTAATCCTTGTTACAAACTGGCAAAAAATCTAATCCTTGGCTGCTAAGCAAATGCATTTTAGCAACAAATTGTGTATAAGAAGTTTATTTAAGATGTGATTTGTTGTAACTGTTCTTGCCAAATGACCAGATATTAATCATATTCTCAAATGTGTAAGCATACAGGAAGATATTACTTATTTCATGATTTTAGATTTAATTTTCAACTCACATCATTCTTAAAGCCATTCTTAAAGATTGGTCGCTTAGAGAAGGGATAACTCTCTCCTCCATTGCAAATCAAGTTTCTGTGTTCAATGGAAAACTTTTCCAAAGCATTCATCTCTGTCAGCATATCCAGTGCAGGCTCTGTCGTGAACAGCTTCCAGCATTAAGTGGAACAATTCTGTCTACCATCTGGCTTTGTGAGCAAAAAGCTTTTTTTATATAAAAATATAAAACTGAGCTGCCCCTAGTCTGGACTTACAATCTTTCCAAGGATATTGTTCATCTCCTCATTCATTCCAAATGATGAAATTTTAGATGGACCATTAATAAGAGGTGAAAGGTCTGGAATCTTATTTAATATGTTTACTTGAATTGTTTCTGAAGAAAGCAGGAGTCGGAATCATTTTTTTTAAGTGCCACTGTCCTTGAGAAGCTACTCACTGTGTGCTTTTCCTATGTGACAACTGAGCACATTTTCAAAAAGTCCTGTAGGAAGCACTGTGTAACAGAAGCAACGTGGACCTTATTTAGCTGTTGCAGATGTTGGTGGTTAAAACTACCCAACTTTCACTAGTTGATCTGGAATTACATCTCCTACCCTTTGGTAATAGTTCCAACCACATAGGTTTATACTAACACACTGAATAAAGTCACAGTTGGAAAAAAAAAGAAGAAGAAGCCTAAAAAGTCACTATAACAAGAGTGAGTTTGAGCTCTCTTTAATTGTTCTTTTAACTCAACCTATTTCCCCCATGTGCAAAGCTGAGTTTACGTTTCAGTCATGGAGTTGCTTTTGTTCTCCGTTTTTCTTCAGTACCCACCAAGGACAAAATGTGCTGCAAGCTGGTAAGTGTGGTCAAGCCCACATCACCTGAATTCTTCCTCCTCTTGCTGCTGTGAAAATTTTAAACTAAATTCTTAATGCTTAAACTGCATGAAAACACTTTCTTTTAAAAATTGTATTGCCTTTAAGAAATTAATTAAATGGATGTCCATTAGGGGAGCAAGGAGTACTCTCATCTCAACCATGTAAACCCATAGAAATTGGGGCCACCTGGATGCCAACTCCTCAGTGCAGAAATAAGCTCAGAATTCAAAGGATAAGGTCTAATTCTGCATACCAAATGAAGCTGCAGTACAAGAATATCCTCTTTTAGACCTCGTTGCACTCATCATCAATCAGTGTTCCCTATGTGATCATGGTACACCCAAAGTATGAGCAATGCAACACGTTTGAGTTGTCTGGTTTAACGTCCTTCAGTCAGAAAGTGGAGGCTCCTGACCTCCAGCTCCAGAGCCTGCAGCTAGAAGAGCAGCCCTGGAGAATAAACAAATGCACGCATGTTGGGGCCAGATTGCTAGGGTGGAAGCCACGCCCCTGGCTTACTTGTTAAGTGTTGCTGGGCAAGTTGTCTAACTTCTCTTGTGTCTCCGTATCAGCACAGTGAATGTCACAAGAGCACCTACCTCATAATGTCATTGGGAGGATTTAATGAGTTAACATTTTACATATTAAAAAAAAAGAAGAAGAAGAATGAAGGCCTTTCAACCCCAGATCTGTTCTACTGCCATTTTGGGAGAAGAATTTTCCTAGAACTCGTGAAATATAAATTTTAAAAAGCTGTGCCCAACGAGAGCTGGAGTTACAGTATCACACCCCATTTCCACCTCCTAAAGTGTTCCCTGTTCTCTGTCCCCCTTCTCATTCTGTTCTTTAACATCCCAGTATTATGAAAATCCACCCAGCTCCTTACAGAACTGCCTCTCACCCTCCTTGCAGCTGCTCAGAGTTAAACTTGCAGAGGTTTAACGGCAGAAAGGAGAAAGAGCTGATAATTCATTAATTTTGATAACTTCCTATCAATGTGAACATTTGTGTTTAGACCAAGGCCACATAACACAGGGTAAAATTTTTAGCTGCAGAAAGGTCTTCCCAGGCCTCTGCACGTTATAGTGGCTCATCTTGCCCCTCTTAAGACTTTCCAATGTCAGAAATACAAGCTAAACCCTAATATTACACTTTTTTTTTAGGACAGCATGCTGATTTTACTCAAAAGGACAATCAGCATGACTAATAATCAATCTTACAATATCAATGTCATTTACATCACAATTCAGGTATAATGAGAAATGATTTTATTTTTCATTAATTATATTTTTATGTATAATAATAGAAAAAAGACCTAAAAGGCTTGACTGTACAAGTTATGAAATTCTATTGATACACTGCAGTTATAATTTCTTGTGTGTGTCACAATCAAATAATAAAGGACAAATATCTCAAGATTTTTGGCTGGACTCTCTGTTGCGGTTAAAATAAAAGTTTAACCTCCTCCGAGGAATAAATAGATATTTTATCTCACTTTAATGTCTTTTCAGCCGTAGCTCTCATAACCAACAAGCAAATGGGTGATTTGCCTTGCTTACCACTAGGCGGGGTGAAAGCTAAGTTAGTGACCCAGGGCTGCAGGAGTCTAAGGAAGGGAGACAGAAACAGGCAAAGGCATTGAAGGTAACACCAGATAAAGGGAAAAAGAGGAGGAGCAACATGCAGGGAGGCAGCAGGAAGCTTTGCTGGACTCGGGGATGTTTAGGGGTCCGGCATCAATTTCTTCAGATCGATGAGATGACCCCATCAATAAGTAATGACAGCTTGGCTGGAGCCTGCCAGGGGCAGGGGACCCCCTGTTTCCTCTGTCATCTCCTCACATCTGCAGTGAGTTCAGTGAAAAGTCCCAGGTTCCTGATGAGAACTGGGATTTTTGAGGACTTATCGCCTTTGACCTGTAACCTACTGATAACGTGCTTGGTTTCGTTCTGTTTTCTTGCTTAACAAAATCTCCTTCCATAATCTCAGAGAGATAAAATGGGGTGGGGGCTAGGGAAGGGGATACTGGGCTAGGAAGAGAGAGTGTTGTGTGGGTTCAGATCAAGCCACAGCGCCTGGACTCAGTAGAAATCAGCATTGCACCTCCATGCTTAGAAAAAATGTATCTTCCTCCAAAAGTCATGTCACAGTCCATGTTTCCCAAAAATAGTGGCAAAAGTCCCTGTGGAAATGGATTGTTAATTGTCTGGTTGAGACACTGACAAGAACAAACCTGCTGAGGCCAGCTGGGCTTTTGTCACTTCGGTCAAAAGCAACATTGTTCCAGTGAGAAGGGAACCCCAGGAGGAGGAAGGAAGGAGACCAGGAGGAAGGCCACTGGGGCAGAAGGCCTGGCCTCCTGGAAGAGCCAGCGCCCAAATTACCAAATCCAAGGGGCCATCTGATCCACACCAGGGGTCCAGAGCTTTTCTCCATGGGAGCCTTTTGTGCCACAGGAGTCTGAAGTCTCCCCTGAAGATAATGGGAAACCTCTGGCAGTTTTTAATCAGGCAACTGACATTATTATAAAATAGCCATGTCTTCACTCTATCACATCATTCTAATTCCCGGCATAGCATTTAGCACCTATCCATTCATTCATTCGCTTATTTTCATTGCCTGTCTTCTCGCTAAAATGTAAGTTCTATGAGAGCAGGAACTTCGTATTGTTCATCACCTGTGCCTAGAAAATAGTTTAGGTAGGGTACTGCAAACATTCCATAAATATTTTTCCATGAGTAAAGATTCATATTTTAGAAAGTTTCCTCTGGTAGCTTTGCAAAAACCGTGGATAGTGGAGTTAGGTAAGGCTAAGGTGGGGTGGAAAGAGAGAGCTAAATTGGACACCAAGGCAAAAAGTAGGGAACATGCACTAATTTAACACGTGTCACTTCCAAACAAGCTGTGATGTTGGTGCTGGGAACTCAAGAACAGAAGCTTGGGTCCACACCGTGCGAGCCATGGGGACTCACATACAAGGGACGCACAGGTGTTGTACAGAGGTAGGATTTAGGGGCGAATCAGGAAGTTGCTGAGGTGATGCAAAGAGTCAGGAAGTCCAAAGAGGCCCAGTAACAACAGAAGGATAAACGAGTAGGTGGGAATCATGGAGGTCCGAGGACAGGGCGCAGCTAAAGCCAAGGAAGTCGATGCAATGCCCCCCGCAGCCCCATCCCCCCAAAGAAAGGCAGACCCAAGAAGAAAAAGTCTGAGCATGCAAACCTTGGAAGAATAAATGCATAAAAGGGAGCAGACAGATCAAGAGGAGTGAAAAGGCGGCAGTCATAGCTGTTGTGATACCCAGGTAGACCTTGTCATCCTCTGCACAGCTGAGAGTGTTGGGTGGGCGGGGGCGGTCGTCAGGGTTCTCCACTGAGTCCCTCCCTGGAAACTGCTCTCAGCTGAAGACAGCCACCCTGCATGGCATCCTCCCAGGGGCAGCTGCATCCAATGACTGATGTACAAAGGTGGATTGCAGAGGCCTGGCCCTTGCCTCATGGTGGCCCAGCTCTGGGAGGCCCTCACAGCTCAGACTCCATGCAAGGTTGACCGATGCCTCTGCTGCAACTACAACAAAGCTCAAAATCTCCTTCTGCCCAGTGCTACCGCCTTTATTCCTTTATAGGTAGAAGCACCAAGGTCAATCCCCAAAAAACTTCTCATGGAAATATTTACCTGCAAGTTTGTTTCCCAGAGAACTCAACTCAATACAGTTGGTGCCAGGAGCAATTCAAGAAAATGAACTGTAAAGTGGAATTGTAGAGCTGGGTCATCCTCCTGCTAGCTGGAAGTGAAGTCCCAGCCCTGGCTTGCTGGAGAAGAGAAAGTATCAGAACTTTCACTGGTGATGAACTGGAGTGGGAAAGGAGTCTCAGCGAATACCTGGGTAGATGGCAATCTCTCAGGCTTTTGAGAGTGAGAAAAAGTAGCAATTCTGAAAACAATGGACTCTAATGGCTCTGGCTGAATCACTGGAGGCATTAGAGAGGCATTAGAGAAAGACAATGTGAGGCTCAGGGCTGTGAATCATCACTGAAAGGAGGGTGGGAAAGAGAGAAAGCCTCACTGGAGGCATCAGAAGACACTACTGTCCTGTGGCAGGAGAACTGAAAAAGCTACTAGTAAGGCCCAGGAATTCATTATAAAAATAGCAGCACTTTAAAAAAAATTGAATCTTATCCCAGGTTTCTGCTATGATAATGTCAGGGGCCTATTAGGGATGAGTGAGACATCAGAATTAATGCTCTCAAAACCTCAACACTTGAGGCCAGGTGCAGTGGCTCACTCCTATAATCAATCCCAGCACTTTGGGAGGCCAAGACGGGTGGATCACCTGAGGTCAGGAGTTAGAGGCCAGCCTAGCCAACATGGTGAAACCCCATCTCTACTAAAAACACAAAAAATTAGCCAAGCGAGGTGGTGCATGCCTGTGGTCCCAGCTACTCGGGAGGCTGAGGCATGAGAATAGCTTGAACCTGGGAGGCAGAGGTTGCAGTGAGCTGAGATCACACTACTGCACTCCTGCCTGGCCAGCAGAGTGAGACTCTATCTCAAAACAAAACAAAACAAAACCAAACCTCAACACTCCACTCAGTGCCCTCTGGGCTTACAGAGGGCCCTGATCTCCGTGTGAGAGGCTGTGCTCTGCCCTTGCTTGAACATGATGTAGAAGTCTCTGTACTGCAAGACAGCACAGGGCTCCTAAGGACCTGCCCCCACCTCCTGCCTTGACCAGGCCCATCACTAGAGTCGAGTGAGAAAGCAGAGCCTGCTGAGCGAAGGAAGGAAAGATGTGCCTAAGGGCAGCAGGCCAGCATGCAATGGCCAAAGCCAGAGACTGTTTATGGGACTGCATGAGGGGGATGAATCAAAGCAGGGGAAGCATGAAGTTGGAAAAGGGTGAGTTTATTTATATGGGAGCAGTCTACTGTGCTAGATGATTTGCCACCCTGGCAAGGACTCTGGAAGCTGTTTTCATCATGCTGCTAGGATGACTCCTGGAACTTTGGAGAAAATTACAGCCCACATTAAGTAAGCTGAAATGCCAGAGTGTTGTGATAGATGATGGAAGAAGAAATAAAACAGATCTTAATCCTTGAGTCAGTTTATCTGACCCAGAATCCACTAATTAAAAAGGAGGTCGGGTTCTCAGGAGCATCCACGGCAAGGGAACACAGTGATGGTTCCAATGGTTCTTTACAAAATGTGCCGGTGGTCACTTAAACAACTATACATTGGACAAGCAGAATATGCAAACATTTTGAGAAATGCTGGACACAGGGTCTGAGCTGACATTCACACCCAGAGAACGCAGGACTCCTTAGGGCCCTCTATTGGAGTGGGGTGCTTGTGGGCCAGGAATGGAGTTTCAGCCCTGATCTGGGTTCCACTGGTCCACTGGATTCATGGACCTACCCCATGGTCATTTTCCTGTTTCACAAATGTGCAGCTGGAATGGATATACTTGGAAATTGGCAAAACACCCACATGGGTACCTTGGCCTTTGAGATAAGTGGTATCTTACTAGGGAAGGCCAAGTGAAAAGCTCTGCTGCTGCTCCCCTGGTCAAGATAGTCAATAAACAATATCCCATACCTGGGGAAAAGGCTTGGTGCTATCCTTTAACACCTAAACTGTTTGGGGCTAGTGGGCCTCATCATATCCCATTTAATGTACCAGACAGATGCTGGAGAGTGACAGTAGACAACACCAAACTCAATCAAGTAGTAAGTTCCATTGCAGATGTTGTACCAAATATGATAGCTTTTTTTTAAGACAGAGTTTCACTTTGTTGCCCAGGCAGGAGTGCAGTGGCATGATCTCAGCTCACTGCAACCTCTGCCTCCCAGGTTCAAGTGATTAGCCTGCCTCAGCCTCCCAAGTAACTGGGATTACAGGCATGCACCACCATCCCCAGCTGATTTTTTGTATTTAGTAGAGACAGTGTTTCACTATGTTGGTCAGGTGTGACATCCTTACCAGAGCAGAAAAAGGTGGGTCAGAAACCATTCATATTTACCTGGAACATACAGAAATATGTTCTGCCTGCAATCATAATCTGATACAGAGGAGTCTGTGCCATCCAAACACCCTACAGAGCATCATATTCGTCCACTATATTATTATACCGCGTTCATCAGACTGGATGATCGAGGAGTGGCAAGTATGCTGGGGGCCTTGCAAAGTCACATGCACTTCAGAGCATTCATAATAAAATCTACTAACACAAGCCCTACCATATTAGTGAAGTTCTTTTGGGAACTAGTGGCCTGAAGAAGCTAGGGCTTTTTTTTTTTTTTTTTTTCTTAAAATAAAAGAGAAACGATTGCCTACTGCACTACACAATGTGTCAGCTTTGAGCACAGCTCAGATCAGGAAATGGCTCTGGACCAAGTCCGGGATGTGATATATAATAGGGTCTGTGGTTTTGACCATATGATTGGCAGGCCCTATGGTGTTTGAAGTCTCCGTACTGGAAAAAGATGCTCTCTGGAATTTATGACAAGCCTCAATCATCTCCAATGGATATACCCTTAGGGTTCTGGAAGAAGACTATGCCAGCTGCAGTGAGAATTAAAATCCATTTAGAAACCAGCTCTTGGTGTGCTATTAGGATCTGCTAGGGGTAAAGCACCTGACTGTGGTACCTCATGTACTATACAATTGGAATTGAACTCAATTTATGAATTGAGTTCAAATTCAACAAGTCATAAGGTCAAGTAGCCCTGACATAATCCACAGTAAGATGGAAGTAGTACATTTCGGGTAGTCATGAACCAAATAATAATTAATAATGTTTTGTGGCTTATTTATGTTTCAAGGGCATTTGTTTAAAGGATGCAAATAACCTACAAAAACAGGTGATCCTGGCATGCATGTTATCACCACTGTTGCACTTGCATCTCTCCCTCAAATCTTTATAATGGCTGCATGGAGAGAGGTCCCTGATAACCATCTGACAGAGGAAGAGAAAAGCCAAGCTTGGTTCACGAATGTGCTGTTTGGTCTGGGTGTGCAAGCTAAAATAAAGTGCTATGCACATGTCCTCTCAGATGTGACATTAAACAGAGCATTAAGGAGGAATGCTCCCAATGGGCAAGGTGGTGCACCTCTTCTTCCGTTTTGGTGTCTTGGTGAGAGAGGTGGTCTGTGGTAAGAATATGTATAGATAAATGGCCAGTAGTAAGTCACTTAACTGGTGTGTCAAGGACCTGGAAGGAGAAAGGTTGAAAACTCAGAGACACATACGTCTGGGGAAAAACATGGCTGGATATACAGGAATGTGTTCAAAGTTTGAAGGTCTCCATATTGCATGTGGATACCTACCAGAGAGCCTCCATTGCAGAACAGACACTTCACAACCTGGTAAGTGGAATGGCTCAGCCAGTTGACATCAACCATCCTCTGTCTTTGGCTACCCCAGTTTGGTCATAACTGAACATGACCAGGGAAGCCATGGTGCAAGGATGGAGACTATACATGGGTTCAAAACACGTGTTCCCACTCTCCAGTGCTGATATCACTCCTGCTACTGAATGTCCGAGTCGTCAGCACCAGAGACAACTCTCTGCTCCCAGTATTGCACCATCCTCAAGGAGACCAATTTGTGTTTTGGTGGCAAGTTGACTACATTGTGTCCCCCCCACACACACACCCCATAAGCAACAGTGATGCATCATAGCTTGAATTGACATATTCTTGGTATAAGTTTGCCTTTTTTCCTTAGCCACTAGCAGTATCCAAGGGCTAACACAGTGGTTGAGCCACTGACATGGAATTCTCATATAACATTGCATCACACCAGGAAAAGTGTGTCACATGAAAGGAGGTGTGGCAATGGGCATATGGACATGAGATCTACTGGCTTCATCACATAACCAGAAGCTGAAAGTCTGTTGGAAAGGCCTTTTGGAAATGCTGCTGAGATCCCAGCATGGAGAATATACTCTCTGAGTAAGGGGTGCCATTCTCTTAGGATGGAGCATACACTATGAGTCAATAGATACCTGGGCCTAGGAACCATGATGTAGAAGTAGTAGCCCCTCTTATCATTACTGCAAATTGAGCTCATTAGAGAATTTGTCCTTTCCATCCCCATCACACTGGGCTATGCAGACACAGAGGGCCTAGTTCTCTGAAGAGGAATATTTCTAGCAGGGGTCACAGTAAGAGAAATGCTAAAATTTAATCAATGGCATGCATCTGCCTGGACACTTCAATCTCTTCATGCCATGAGTATCGATCAGTCAATAAAAGGAGTAGTCATCCTGGCAGGAGAGTTGAGCCTAATTATCAAGAAGAGATATGGCTGCTTTTACACAAATGGAAGAAAAGGAGAAGGTGTTTGGTATGAAGGTAATCCACTGAGTTGCCTCTTGTTTTTATGATCAATATTAAAAGTAAATGAATAAATGTAACAGCTATAACCTAAGAAGAGCATTGTGATCAGGATCTTACTTCCTCAGAAATTATTGTCACTTCACCAGCTACCTATATCAGCAAAGGTGGTAAGTTGTGGTGAATGGACTCTAGAATTGGTAGTACAGGAGGAAGACGACTGTCATTTGCAGTCTTGAGATCAGCTACAGAGTTTGTGGTTCATCCCAGTAAACTTCCTCTCACAACATACTAGGAAAAGAGATTGCTGTGGTTTGAGTGCCCCAGCTACAACTCAGGTTGAAACCTTAATTCCCAATATGGTGGTGTTGGGAGGTGCTGCCTTTAAAAGCTGATTAGGTCATTAAGATGGATTAATCTCTTTCTCTGGGACTGAGTTAATTCTCTTAGAAATAAACCAGTTCCCACGAGAACACGCTGTTATAAAGTGAGGTTGCCTCTCATGTTTGGTCCCCTTTGCACAGCCTTGCTTCCTCTTCTGTTTCATCACCATGTTGTCCTGTAGCAGGAGGCGCTCCGCAGAAGCCACGCAGATGCTGATGCCAGGCTCTGGACTTTCCAGCCACAATTGTGAGCCAATAAACCTCTTTTCTTATAAATTACCCAGACTCAGGTATTCTTTTAAAGCAACATGAAACAGACCAAGCAAAGACTTATGGTAGCTGTATTCAAAACTTACTACATGAAAGTAATGGATATGATAACATAAGGGGAAGACTGTAGTGGATCTGTGGTGAGCTACTCAGATCCACCCTATGACAGTTCAAGAGAGCTCCACCCAAGTTTTCATCCCCTCCCAGCGAGCAGCTCTGACTCAGTGACTGATCAATGATAATAAAGACTCATCCCCCTTACCTCAAGGCAGGACAACTCCAAAGGACCATTCCTACTCCAGAGCTCCTTAGAAGCTCAGGACTAAGGAAGAGTGGCTAGAAAGAAAAGAGATAACAAATAAGGAGCCAGTGTCCCAGAAACTAGAGATGAGTTGCTAAAAGGAGAACAAATAGGCCTAATAGACATTTACAGAACATTTCATCCAAAGGAATACACATCTTTCTCGGCACATGGATCATTCTCAAGAATAGACCATAAGTAAGGTCACAAAACAAGTCTTAAAACATTCAAACAATTGACATATCATTCAACTTCCCTGACCACAATGGAATAAAACTAGAAATCAACAACAAATTTTGGAAACTATACAGGCACATGGAAATTAAACAATATGCTCCTAAATGACCAGTGAGTCAATGAAAAAATGCAGAAGGAAATTGAACAAGTTCTTAAAACAAATGAAAATGGATACACAACATGCCAAAACCTATGGGTACAATGAAAGCAGGACTAGGAGGGAAATTAATAGCTGTAAGTGCCTGCATCAAAAAAGAAGAAAAACTTCAGGTAAATAACTTAATGATGCATTTTAAAGAGCTGGAAAAGCAAGAGAAAATCACACCCAAAATTCATAGAAGAAAAGAAATAATAAAAATCAGAGCAGAAATAAATGAGTTTGGAATGAATAAAACAGCACAAAAGATCAACAAAACAAAATATTGGTTTGTTTGAAAAGATGCAATTGACAAACTTTTAGCCTGACTAATGCAGAAAAGAGAGAAGACCTAACTAAATAAAATCAGAGATGAAAAAGGAGACACTACAATTGATACTGCAGTAATTCAAAGGACCACTAGTAGCTACTATGAGCAACTATGTGCCAATAAATTGGAATCTAGAGGAAATGGATAAATTCCAGACACATATAACCTACTAAGATTGAGCCAGAAAGAAATTCTAAAACATAAACAGGCCCATAACAGAAGCCGTAATAAAAGTCTCCCAGTAACAAAAAGCCCAGAACCTAATGGATTCACTGCTGAATTTTACCAAATGTTTAAAAAAGAACTAATACCAATTCTATTAAAACTATTCTGAAAAAATAGAGGACAGAACACTTCCAAACTTATTCTACAAGAACAGTATTATCCTGATACCAAAACCAAAGACATTAAAAAAAAGAAAACTATAGGCCAATATCTCTGAGGAATATTGATGTAAAAATCCTCGACAAAATACTAGCAAACTGAATTCAACGATATATTTAAAAGATCATTTATTGTGACAAAGTGGGATTTATTCCAAAGATGGTTCAACATATGCAAATCATCAATGTGCTACATCATATGAACAAAGGACAAAAACCATGTGATAATTTCAATTGATGCTGAAAAAGTGTTTGATAAAATTCAACATCCTTCATGATAAAAACCTCAGAAAACTGGGCGTAGAAGAACATAGCTCAATATAATAAAAGCCACCTACCACAAACCCACAGCAAGTATCATACTGAATGGGGAAAAACTGAAAGCCTTTCCTCTAAGATCTGGAATATGACAAGGATGCCCTCTGTCACCACTGTTACTCAATACGGTGCTGGAAGTTCTAGCTGGAGCAACCAGAAAACAGAAAGAAATAAAGGGCCTCCAAATTGGAAAGCAAAAAGAGTAAAATTTCTTGATTAATACCCTATGAATAGAGGCAAAGAAAGCAAAAATGGACAAACAGGATCACATCGAGTTAAAAAGGTTCACACACTGAAGTAAACAATCAGCAAAGTGAAAAGATAACCCACAGAATGGGAGAAAATAGTTGCAAACTACCCGTTTGACAAGGAATTAGTAACCAGAATATATAAGGAGCTCAAACAACTGTACAGGAAAAAAATAATAATAATCCAATTTTTAAAATGGGCAAAAGATTTGAATTAGACATTTCTTAAAAGAAGATATATGAATAGCAAACAGGCATATGAAAATGTGCTCAACATCATTGATTATCAGAGAAATGCAAGTCAAAACTATAATGAGATAGAATTTCACCCCAGTTAAAATGGCTTTTATCCAAAAGACAGGCAATAGCAAATGCTGAAGAGGATGTAGAGAAAAAGAAGCCCTCGTACACACTTGATGGGAATGTAAACTAGCACAACCACTATGGAGAACAGTTTGCAGTTTCCTCAAGAAAATAAAAATAGAGCCACCATATGATCCAGCATTCCTATTGCTGGTTTTATACCCAAAAGAACGGAAATCAGTATATTGAAGAGATATCTGCTCTCCTATGTTTACTGCAGCACTATTCACAATTGCCAAAATTTGGAAGCAACCGAAGTGTTCACTAACAGAAGAATGGATAAAGGAAATGTGGTGCTTATACAGAGTAGAGTACTATTCAGCCATCAAAAAAATGAGATCCTGTCATTTGCAACAACATGGATGGAACTGGAGGCCAGGCACAGAAAGACAAACATCAAATATTCTCACTTATTTATGGGATGTAAAAATCAAAACAATTGAACTCATAGACTTAGAGAGTAGAAGGATGGTTACCAGAGGCTAGGAAGTGTAGTGGAGGCTGGGGAGGGGGTGAGGTTGGTAAACGGGTACCAGAAAGTAAAAAGAATGAACAATACCTAGTATTTGACAGCATAATGGGGCAACTATAGTCAAAATAATTTAAATGTACATTTAAAAATAACTCCAGTAGTATAATTGGATTGTTTGTAACACAAAGGATAAATGCTTGAGGATATGGATATCCCACTTTTCGTGATGTGATTATTTCATATTGCATGTCCGTATCAACATATCTCATGTATTCCATAATATACATAACTACTATGTACCCATAAATTAAAAAAAAAAAGAGGTGTGTAGAAGCTTTTTGAGAATTGCTTTAATATAATCTAGTTAGAGAGGCAAAGAGGGAGAGTTGTGCTGGAGATAAGTGAAAATGAGTTGGCCATGATAATTGTGAAGTTGAGTAATGGGTACAAGGAGGTTCATACTTGTATATACTGGACAATTTTCTTTTCTTCTTCTTCTTTTTTTTTTTTTTTTTTTTTTTTTTTTTTTTTTTTTTTTTTTTTTTTTTTTTTTTTTTTTTTTTTTTTTTTTTGAGGCAGAGTCTCTCTCCGTCGCCAGGCTGGAGTGCAGTGGTGTGATCTTTGCTCACTATAATCTCACCTCCCAGCTTCAAGCTACTCCCCATCCTCAGCTTCCCTAGTAGCTGGGATTATAGACACGCACCACCACACCCAGCTAATTTTTTTGTATTTTTAATAGAGATGGGGTTTCACCATGTTAGCTAGGATGGTCTCAATCTCCTGACCTCATGATCCATCCTCTTCGGCCTCCCAATGTACCGGGATTACAGGCATGAGCCACTGTGCCCGGTCAGGAAGTTTTTTGTAATAAAAAGTTAAAAAGCAGAAAGGGAGTGGATATTAATAAATACCATTTAGATGGCAAATGGAAAATCTGGAAACCAAGGCTTACCTTTCCCTCATCTCAGTGGCACCATCTTCAGCACCAGGAGTACAGCAATAAACAAAACAGGTAGCAAATCTTGCCCTTATGAAGATTACACTTGAGTGAAGAAAGACAGACAATAAACAAAATAATTAGAACTGGGAAGGTACTTTTGTGCACCTGTGTGTTAACTTGCTTTTTCTTTCCTTCCCTCAGTTTACAAGATGTAACCTTTGGAGCATATAACTGGTTCAGTGATCAATAAAGTGCAGAAAATATTATATGAAATTACTAGGATCACAGATTCCATATACAAGCTCTTCCTGCACCATGCTGTTTGGTACCCCGCCCCCACAACCTCACTATAAAGCAGGAATATGGTTTCTGCCTCTTCAAATCTCGCATGACTTAATGCATAGAAAGTATCACACATAGAGGACTGAAACCCAGCTATGCATTCCACTGGATTGGTTTTTACTGGAGGCTCTGCAACACAGCAGATGGTTAAGCAGCTCCATACCTACAGCCTCTGTCATTCAAGGTGGCTGGGAGGACCAGAGTCTCCTTCCCAAGATATTAATCAAAAGCTCCATTATGTATCATTGGCTCTGATTGGTTCATGTCTAGCTATTGTCACTAGATGAATACAGTGCACTGATTGATTCAGGACTAAATCTTATGCTCCTTCCCTGAACTGAGGGCAGATTCTTGCTCACGGACATGAACTAATCATGTATGAATGGCAGGACTTGTTTTGACAGTAAAGTTGACAGCAGTTGATGATGAATTTTAAAGAAATAATAGAGGAATGATTTTCAATAGGGGTGTCACCACTCAGAAGGGAATTTTGAAAATTTATGGGATGATTTCTGATTGTCAAATCATTAAAGGGGAACGACTGGAATTGAGTAGTCAGGAGCCAGAGATGCCAGATATCATGCCATGTGCAAGGCGATGTGCAAAGGCAAAATAGTCCTTTGTCCCACACAACTTTTAGAAATCTCATCCAAAATTAGGACTGAATGTATGTATCATCTACAATCAGGTAGGGTTGCAAAGAAATTTGTTTTCTATGATACTCCACACCACTCTGACCCACATCATAACAAAAAAATTCTTTTTATCTGTATTTGCAAATAATTAATTAGGTTATACTCATTCATAAGATTACCATACCTCCTCATTTTTGTCACTTTAATGGCCTGAGTCTGTAACTTATTGTCTTAGTCTGTTCAAATTGCCATTAAAAAAACTCACAGACTTGGTGACTTAAACAAAAGAAATGTATTTCCCACAGTTGTTGAGGCTGGAAGTCCAAGATCAAGGTGTCAGTAAATTGAGTTTTATTCTAAGACCTCTTTTCCTGGTTTGTAGGTGCAGCCATTTCACTGCATGCTCACATGACCTCTTGCTTGTGTGTGCCTTGGTTGGGAGATGAGGGAGAACTCTCTAGTCTCTCTACACCTCATGAATCTTGACCATTTTTAACCCCAATTACCTCCTTATGGGCCCCACCTCCACATACAGTCACATTGGTTGTTAGGGCTTCAGCATAGGAATTTAGGTGGGAACAAAACATTCAGCCTGTAACATTTGTCTTCACATGCTTTTCATGTGTATTAGTCCGTTTTCACGCTGCTGATAAAGACACATCCAAGACTGGGTAATTTATAAAGAAAAAGAAGTTTAATGGACTCACAGTTTATTGTGAGACTGGGGAGGCACAATCATGATGGAAGGTGGAAGGTGAAAGGCACTCTTTACACGGTGGTGGCAAGAGAGAATGAGAGCCAAGCAAAAGGGGAAACTCCTTATAAAACTGTCGGATCTCGTGAGACTGATTCATGACCATGAGAACCGTGTCGGGGAAACAGCCTCCATGATTCAATTATCTCCCAATTATGGGAGCTACATTCAAAATGAGATTTGGGTGAAGACAGACAAACCATATCTGCATGTGTTCACTTCAGTGAAGGTTATTTCCCTCATCCTCTTATTTTATACTTTTGTGGAGAAAAAAATCCACAGACTAAGAAACCCCTCCAAGATTTTCCTCAGGGTCATTGGGGAAAGAAGGGCCTCAGACATTCAGGTAGGGCAGATGGAATGTCCTGAGGCTGAGCAGAGAAGGAAACAGTGAAGCTATCATCTAAAGTTACACACATTTAAGGAAGAAAACACATTTAAAAGGGCATTGAGAATATACATTTTTAAAATATCATAGCATCTGTCCAGGTAGGTTCTATGAACAAATCACACTGCTCGCCCAGGGAAGTGAAGCATCAAGGATCTTATTGTTAGTTGAGATTTTTAACTTAAAATACATGGCATGAAGATTGCCTGGCTGTAGAAGGGCTGATTATTTTAAAATAAATATTGGAATAACTCTGGTTATTCTAAAACTAGTTTTAATCTAACCTTGGCTTTTAATCCAGAGTCTACTTGGCTTTCTGCTCTTTCTTTGCCCTGAACTTTCTGTTGAGAATGATTTTCTGATCTTACTCCTCTCGTATCCAAATAATTCCCTAGTTGTAGATGCAAGCATCCCACTACTTCATTGTGGATTACATTCGTTATCTATTACTAAGTAACAAATTATCTTAAAATTTGGTGGTTTAAAACAGTAACATTTATTATCTCAGTTTCTGTAAGTCAGAAATTCAGGTACAGCTAGCTCAGCTGTTTTTCTGGCTCAGGGGCTCTGATAAAAGCTGCAATCAATGGGACGGAGCCACGTCTAAGCTCACACATGTGGTTTGTTGGCAGGATTCCATTTCTTGTAGGCTTTGGGACTGAAGCCCTCAGATCCTCCCTGGCAATGCGCCCGAGGTTGCACAGAGTTTGTTTCAACATAGGTCTCTCTATCTGGCAGCTTCCTTTATCGGAGTAAGCAAGAAGAGCCAGAGAAAAAAGCGGGTGTGTGAGGGGAGTAGAGAGCGAGAAGGATGGAGAGAGAGAGAAGGATGGAAGTCACAGCTTTAATAATGCAATAGTGGGACATGCCATCGCTTCTGCTGTACCCTCTTCATCAGAAGCAAGTTAGGTCTAACCCACACTTGTAAGCAGAGAGACACACAAAGGGATAATTTAACTGGGAGCCATTTCAGAAGCTACTTACCTCCTGTTTCAAGCATTTACATGTTAACACATATTATCCTATTATAAACTGCATACCTTTTATTTCTCCATCTTATTATGGCAAAGGCATTTTATTCATATTTTTACTAAGTGTGTGAATAAGTTGTAATGTTGATGAATTTCATTTTGGAGGAAAAAAAGAAGCAAAAATAGTTGTTTTAAACAGGGAGATGTTGAATCTGACAGAGTTGGAGAATACTATCCTAGATGATGTATAGGTCTAATAGGATAATGTATTCGGGAGAGAGAGAGATTGACAAAATGAGGTAGAGACAGGAAAGAGAAGTGTTTGAGAGCCAGAGGAGGCAGGAAGAAGAACACATTAGATGGGTTAGATGTTGATTAAAAAAAAAAAAAAAAAAAAAAAAAAAAAAAAAAAAAAAAAAAAAAAAAAAAAAAAAAAAAAAAAAAAAAAAGAAAAATATTCAAAAAAAAAAAAAAAAAAAAAAAAAAAAAAAAAAAACAGAAAAGTATACATTAAAAAAACTCAGAGGGAGTAGGATAATTATTTTGAAATGTTTGAAAGGCTGTCTACATTAAACAGATTCTCTAGAGAGACAGAACTAACATGATAGATGTAAATATGAAGGGGAGTTTGTTAAGAAGAATTGACTCACACTATCGCAAAATGAAATCCCACAATATACCATCTGTAAGTGGAGGAGCAAGGAAGCCAGTGGTGGATCATCCGAGTCCCAAAATCTCAAAAGTAGGGAAGCCCACAGTGCAGCCTTTAGCCTGTGGCCGAAGGTCCAAGAGCCCCTGGCAAACCACTTGCGTAAGTCCAAGAGTTCACAAGCTGAAGAACTTGGATTCTGATGTTCAAGGACAGGAAGCATCCAGCACGGGAGATAGATGAAGGCCAGAAGACTCAGCAAGCCGGCTTCTTCCACCTTCTGCCTGCTTTATTCTAGCTGCACTGGCAGTTGATTAAATGGTGTCCACCCACATTGAAGGTGGGTCTCCCTTTCCCAGTCCACTGGCTCAAATGTTCATCTCCTTTGGCAACACCCTCCCAGAAACACCTATAACAATATTTGCATCCTTCGATTCAATCAAGTTTAACTTAATATTAAGCATCACATCATCCTGTGAAAGAAAATTATATTTGCTCAATGCTGCCCCAGTTGATAGAACTTAGACTAATGAATGGGAATTAGAAGGCATAATGATACATGAATAAGAAAGAAAAAATGTTTACCCATCAGAAACTTTTACTGTCCAAGATAAACAAGAATTCCCAGGAAATGGGCTTAACAAACCTAATTGCATGCCCGAGTTGTGTTCTCACTTATGCTACCTCATCACATAATGGGAGCATTAGAACAAGAAGTGACTGGAATAAATTCTATCACAATTCCTTCCACCATGGGGTTCTCTGACATCATGAGGCTGATTTTCGCTAAGCCACTGTTTTGTGAAGATATCTGAGCCAGATCATTTGTCCATTCTCAAGAAGCTTGTTTGTTTGTTTGCTTGTTTGTTTGTTTTAGAAGAGAAGCTTTGCCTTTTTCATATATGTCTTGCTTGTATGAAACCAGAAGACAGCATCTTCTCCAAGGTTCCGATTCTACAGGGCAACAGACATCAACAGCAGCAACACAAGGCAAATGGGTGAAATCCAAGAGAGGGCAAAATGCAGTGATTCCTTCATTCAGAAGCATTGCTTGAATACCTTCCATGTGCCAGTTCTGTGTTAATTATTGGAAACTCTGGGAGGGGTTGATTATAAATCTAAGCAAGATATCCTCATCTGAGGGAAATTATGTTCCTAACTAGGTCAGGGACACAGAAAGACCTAAGCAGAACCTCTTAACTACCTCCAAAAATTCCAGATGTGATAGACTGGGATCTTGATAAAGGTTCATTACTAAAGTTAAGATGGTTTAATATTTGACACACATATGATAAGTTTTTCTCTGAATATCCACTGATGAGGCATAGAGCAATCATCTTGAGTCGGCTGCCTAGAAGTAGAGCCTGAGAGAGGATGTTTATAAGTGATTTATTGAGAGTCATCAGGGGTGTGCAGGCAGCAGGATAGGGCAGGAGGCAAAGCTAAGTAAGAATGTGCATGGTTTCAGCTGGGGATGAGCTCCAGTCTGAACTTGCAGGGAGGCTCATTGCACCTTGCTGCAAGGGGGCAACTCTTTACATCCCTGCATCATTCAGTCATTGACTTTTGCCCACATGGATTTAGCAACTGGTTGTCACTTATGACCTTCATCAAATCAGGTTCAGTGATGAGGTGGGAATGTACCTGCTGAGTGTGTCCAAGGGAGTGGGAAGGGAGAAATTGCAGGCAGTGAGTGGAGACAAGTCTTTTGAGCAGTGTATTAGTCCATTCTCACACTGCTATAACAATACTACTGGAGACTGGGTAATTTATAAAGGAAAGAGATTTAATTGGCTCATAGCTCCACAAAGCTCGGGAGGCCTCAAGAAACTTACAATCATGGCAGAAGGCCAAGGGAAGCAAGAACCTTCTTCACATGGCAGCAGGAGACAGAGTGCAAGCAGGGGAAATGTCAGATGCTTATAAAACCATCAGATCTTATGAGAGCTCACTCACTATCACAATAACAGCATGGAGGAACTGCTCCACGATCCCATCACCTCCCCTCTTGACATGCTGAGGGGATTACAATTCAAGATGAGATTTGGGTGGGGACACTGAGCCAAACCATATGAAGCAGTGGTGCTGCAAATGGGTACAGGGAAATGAGGAAATGCAGTCGGATACTACATGGGGTCAAGTGGGTCTTTGTAAAAAGCAAAGAATTTGGTCATGTTTCTGTGTTTATATGGATCAATTAATAGAGTAGTAAAGTGGTGAGGCTGAGAGAGACAGAGAATTGAGGCAGTCGATGGAGAAGAAGCCAGTTCACACATGGGAGCTTGGCCTTGGTAGGGACAGTTTACCTCTAGCAACATGACAAAAGATGGAGCACAAGGAAATACATGCACATAAATGGGCGGCGGGTACGGTGGTGGGAGCATGTGCAGTCTCTTCTAATTGCTTTTAGCTTTTCTCTGAAATTAAAAGCATATCCCTGGTGGAAAGTAAGACGCGGGGACATTGAGAAAGCGAGAAAAGACGTGGGAGGTTTGAGGAGAGAGAAGAGAGTGAGAAAATAAATGGAGTAGGGAAAGTGACGGTTATTAAAAAAATAATTTCCTAATTCAAATAGCTTTTCAGTTGATGATTTGAAATTCCCTAGGTATACAGTCTGAAAAAATGATGTCTCTTATTCTTTCTATATCACAGCATGTTCTCTATTTCTATTTCGTTCTGATTGTAGAAGCCAGAACTTCTAAAATCATGAAGTTCTGTCGATTTTTGTCTTCTAAGTATCTCTCATTCCATCTGCTTCTCTGTTTTGGCTACAACCACATCAGCACAAGCCTAGACACCAAAACAGACTCTAATTAGTCTCCTGACATTGTGTTTGGCCATCTTCCATCCATTCTGTACTCGAGGACCCAGGTGATTTTTTAATACACACATCTGATTCCATCGCCATCACCCTAGACCCTACAATGGTTTCCCGCTGCCTGTTGGCTGAAGACATGACACAGTCTCGTCCCTGCCCATGTCACCATCCTCACATCACACCTCTCCCAGTCACTTCCCGGGTGGTTTTCCTTCTCAGCTTTCCCAGGAAACCACAGTCTTCCTTCTGAAACACTTACCCCTTCCCAACTTAGCTCAGAGAGTGTCTCTTCATCAGTCATTTCTTGTGAAATATGAAAGACAAGAGAAATGGAAAGCACATTGAGAAAATTAATAATAATATATGCATAATTGGTGGTGTAATGGAGAGAGAATGTGAAGAACAAGCAATATTTGAAGAGATACCAAGAATTTTCTATAAAGTCATCAGTACATACACTCAACTACCCAATAAATGCTAACAAGGACAAAAAAAAAAAATCTATCCACATCCCAGACAAAAAACCCAGACATATCACAGTGAAGCTGAAAAATGCCAATGACAATAAGAAAACAATTTTTTAAGATAAATCAGAATAAAAATACATTATTTTTTCTAGCTTTGTTGAAGCTTAATTGACAAATAAAAATTGTTTATATTACAGAGTACAACGTGATGCTTTTATATATGAGTGCATGGTGAAATGTTCACCACAAATCAGCTGGCTCATATATACATCACCTCACACAGTTATTGTGTATGGGTGGGGGGATGGGTAATATTTAAGATCTACTCTCTCAGCAAATTTCAAGTATACAATACCGTATTAACAATAATCTCCAAGCAGTATGTTAGTCTCCAGAACATATTCATCCTACCTTACTTGAAAGTTTGTACCCTCTGACCAACGTCTTCCCATTTCCCTCACTTTCCAGCCCCTGGCAAGCATGATTCTTCCTCTGCCTCTGTCAGTTAGAATCTTTTAGATTCCACAGATGAGTGAGATCATGTACTTTCTTTGTCTTTCTGGGCCTGGTTTATTTAACATAATGTCCTCCAGGTTCATCTATGTTGTCACAAATGACAGAATTTCCTTCTTTTTTTTAAAGGCTGAGTAACATTCCATTCAGTATGTACTATGCTATAGAACATATATGCTACATTTCCTTTATTCCTTCATCTGTCAGTTGATACTTGGGAGTGATTCCATATCATGACTTTTGAGAATACTGCAATCAACATGGGGATGCAATACCTCTTCAACATACTGATTTTATTTTCTTTGGTTATGTACCAGGTAATGAAGATTGTTGAATCATATGGTAGTTCTCCTTTCAGCCTTTTAGGAACCGCCATACTGTTCTCCGGGTAACCACACACTCCTAATTGATAATGGCTGTGCTAATTTACATCCCCACCAATGGTGTACAACAGGTCTCTTTTCTCTGCATCCTCACTAGCAGTTGCTATTTTTTGTCTTTTTCTATAATAGTCATTCTAATAGATATGAGGCAATATCTCACTATGGTTTTGATGTGAATTTCCCTAATAATTCTGATGTTGAGCACTATTTCCTATATCTGTTGGCCATTTGTATGTCTATTCGGTCCTTTGCCCATTTTTGTAATTGGGTTATTTGGTTTTTTGCTATTGAATTGTTTGAGTTCCATGTATGTTTTGGATATCAATCCCTTATCAGATATATGCTTTGCAAACATTTCTCCCATCCTGTAAGTTATTTCTGAACTCTGTCAACTGTCTCCTTTGCTATGCAGGAAACTTTTTAGTTTGTTTCAGCCTCATTTGTCTATTTTTGCTTCTGTTGTCTATGCTTTTGGGGTCATATCAAAAAAATCACTGCCTAGCCCAATATCAAAAAGTTTTTTCTTTATATTTGTTTCTAGTTGCTCTAAGATTTCAGGTCATACATTTGAGTGTTTAATTTATTTGAGATTATTTTTTATACAGTGTAAGATAAGGGTCCAGTTTTACTCTTCTGCATGTGGATATCTAGTTTTCCCAATTTCATTTGTTGACAAGACTGTTCTTTTCTCCATTGTCTTCTCGGTGCTTTGATTGAAAATTAGCTTACTGTAAATGGATAGATTTATTTCTGGACTCTCCATCCTGATCCACTGGCCTATATGTCTGTTTTTATGCTAGTGCCATGTTGTATCGATTACTATAGCTTTGAAATATATTTTGAATCAGGTAGTGTGGCCTCCAGCTTTGTTCATTTGCTCAAGATTGCTTTGGCTATTTGGGGTCTTTCATGGTTCCACACAAATTTTAGGATGTTTTTCCTATTTCTGTGAAAAATGTCATTGGAATTTTGGTAGGGATTGCACTGAATTTGTAGATCACTTTGAATTAGTATGGATATTTTAACAATATTAATTCTGCCAATTTGTGAATATAGGATATCTTCTATTGTATCTTCAATTTTTTTCACCAATGTTTTATGGTTTTCAGTGCACAGGTCTTTTACCTCTTTGGTTAAATTTATCCTAAATTAGCCTTCTTTTTATTGCTATTATAAGTGAGATTGTCTTTCACACTGCTATAAAGAACTACTTGAGACTGGGTAACTTATGAAGAAACAAGGTTTTATGGACTCACAGTTCTACAAGTTGTACAGAAGCATGGCTAGAAGGCCTCAGGAAAACTTACAATTATGGTGGAAAACTAAGAGATAGCAGGCATATCTTACATGGCCAGGGCAGGAAAGAATGAGAGGGAGAAAGTGCCACACACTTCCAAACAACCAGATCTCATGAGAGCTCACTCACTATCATGAAAACAGCATGGAGGACACCACATCCATGATCCCAACCCCTCCCACCAAGTCCCTCCCCTGACATATGGGGATTACAATTCAACATGAGATTTGGGTGGGGACACTAAGCCAAACCATATCAGATAATTCGTTGTTAGAATATAGAAACACTCCTGATTTCTGTATGTTGACTTATATCCTGCAACTTAACTGAATTCATTTATTAGTTCTAACCAGTATTTTGGTGGAGTCTTATGATTTCTTATATATAAAATCATAAAGTTAAAAAAAGATAGATTATCTTTAATGGAGTGGCTATTAGACTTTCAGATGATTTCTCAATGGCAACAATGGAGGCCAGGATTGAAGAAAGATACTGTCAACCTAAAACTTTAGACCAGAAAAATATCTTTTAAGAACAAACATAAAATAAAAACATTTTCGGAAAAAGATTGGGGATTTTCCATTGGCAGATCCTCACAACAGAAAAGCCTAAAGGCAGAAGAAAGAGTAATTCAGGTGGAATGCCTGAGATAAAAGAATAAGTAAAGAGCTGAAGAGTAGTAAGTGAACAGGAAATTGGCAATGTAAGCCAAAACTACTCATGACAGTTGGAAAGAGAGCTTAAAGAATGACTGAGTTTTTTACATCCTTAAATTTTCCAGGTGGAGAATAAAGTTATTGATTAATTTTAGACTTTCATAATTTCAGCAGATAATTAGATTTCTAAAATTCCAATCTTTGTATTTTTAATTGGAACATTTATAGTTAATTGATAAACCTAAGATGCAAAAGGCAAAATTTTGAAACATTAAGAGAAATATGGAAGACACTTCTGACCTTGAGGTAACAAAGAATTTTCTAAAACAAGACACTAAACCATTTATCATAAAAGATAAGATTGATACATTGGAATATATTAAAATTAAGAATGTTCATCAAAAGCTGCTGTAAAGAAAGTAAAAACATAAGACACAAAGTGGCTAAAGGTATTTATGATAAATAAATAAAATATAATTAGTATGACAAGCTATAAAGAACTTCCATTGTTACAGGAAAGGGGTCCTGATCCAGACCCCAGAAAAGGGTTCTCACATCTCATGCAAAAAAGAATTCAGGGCAAGTCCATATAATAAAGTGAAAGCAAGTTTCTTAGGAAAGTGAGAAATGAATGGCTACTCCATAGACAGAGCAGAACCGAGGGCTGCTGGTTGGCCATTTTTATGGTTATTTGTTGATTATATGCTAAACAAGGGGTAGATTATTCATGCCTCTCCCTTTTAGAACATAGGGTAACTTCCTGATGTTACTACGGCATTTGTAAACTGTCATGGCACTGGTGGGAGTGCAGCAGTGAGGACCACCAGAGGTCACTCTGGTTACCATCTTGGTTTTGTTGCAATTTGGCCAGCTTCTTTACTGCAAGCTGTTTTGTCAGCAAGGTCTTTATGAACTGTATTTTGTGCTGGCCTCCTATCTCATCCTACGAATTAGAATGCCTTAACCTTCTGGGAATGCAGCCCAGTAGGTCTCAGCCTTTTTTTACCTAGCTCCTATTCAAGATGGAGGTGCTCTGATTCACACATCTCTTACACTTTCACGCAATAAGAAAAATAATTAAAAAGATATAAGGTGGAATTTTACAGAAGAAGAAACCCAAATGATCAATAAACATATAAAAGATATTTAACCTTATTAACAATTTAGAAAATCTTAGTTAGAACCACGATGAACCAGCTTTTCATATCCAACAGTTAAAAAAATTAAAAGTCCGATGATACTAAGGTTATCAAGCAGGTCAAGTGATGGAAATGCTCATAGAATGTTTGAACAGTGTAAAAAATTGTACAACTTTCTTAAAGAAAAATATGTCAACTGTAGTTAGATTGAAAATGTACAAACTTATAACAAAGCAATTTAACTTCTAGATAATCTCTTGTACATATGATATATACAATAACATTCATAGAAGCATTATTTATATTAATAAAAGGAAAAACTGTGGAAACAACCCAAATATCCTTCAACTATAGGGAAGATAAATAATCTGGATATATTCATATAATGCCATGCTATACACTGAACATAATTAAGATACACCTATCACCATGTTAGAATCCCAATCCCATAATGTTGAACAAAAACAGCAAAACTCAAAAGCAAAACACACATCTAATCTTATAATGAACACAATAATACGTTTTACCAAACAGACAAAAAGTACGTGTAGTTTAGGGAGACATACACGTTTGGGAAAACTATAAAGAAAGCCCGAGGCTCTCCCTACTTCCTTCTTTCTCCTCCTTTCTTTCCCTCCTCCTCCTTCTCCTTTTTCTATCCCTTTCCCTCTTTTCTCTTCATTTCTACTCTCTCCTCTCACATCCTCTCTCATGCTCGTTCACTCACTTCCTCTCTCCCCGTTCTTTTTCTCTTCCTTTCTCCACCTTGAATGAAACTACAACTCAACTTTCCTCCTCTGGCTGGCCTGGGTGCCCTTGCTCTGTTATAGCTCGTTATTTTTATTAAACTCTAGGATCAAAAAAGAGACAGAGAGAGATACAGAGACAGAGGGAAGGAAGGAAAGAAAGTAGAAAGTATGGTGATGATTATCACAAAGTTTGGGAACCTGTTTCTATCTGTGGGGACAGGCCACCGTATATGATTTAGAAGTGTCACTTGGGGGACTCCTAGGGGCTGGTAACATTTTATTTTACTATTTTAGACATAGATTTTTAAATACCTCTATACATTTATATATATAATACATAAATATATATATATATATTTTTTATATGTTTTATATGCTCTTGAATGCATGAAATATTTTATAATACATCTCATATTGTGAAAAGTAAATAACATACGAGAGACAGCAATAAATGTAGACAAGTTTTTCCAGACATCTTACTGTGAAAACAGAGTTGAGAATGGTGCTGTAGCTAGAAGAGAAGGAAAGTCAATAAAAGATCCATTTAAAGAAACAAAAAATACAGCTTTCTTGAGTGCCCATGGGACTGAGCCAGCAAAGAAGGAGAAGTGGATGGTGCAGAGCAGAGAGGCAGGGTGACTTCAGAAATAAAGCCCTGGTGCAGGTGAGTGAGGAAAAGTGGTGCAGATCATGAAGGAAGGCATTGGCCTTGCAAAAACAACATGGGTGTCTCACTCCAGTGACAAGATAGGAAGGGCAGAGTCCAGATAGGTGTGTCAATTTAGTAGCGGGAAGATGAGAGATTTCCTATCTGATTGTTTGCAAGTCAAGGACAGTGGCTAAAAGAGGGAAGTAGAGGGGGCCAGGTATAGGGGTTTCAAGAAGAGTTGAAAAAGTAACAAACATCTTGGAAAATATGGCAGACCCATGAGGGAGTGTCGAGTGCTCACATGGGTTTGTGGTCATGAAATTTCAGTGAAACCCTTCCACCTGGTGTACAGTGTTCCCAGGGAACTTTTAACTTCTAAAGGGTTAAAGTGCAGAAGAGCTGGATACTTGGGTTGGGTAATTGGGTTAACCAGAGTTGGAGGACAAATGTAATCAGCAATTTATCATGAATTACTATGGAAGGAAAACAATCAAAGAATTGAGAATGTTAGTAAGGGAGGAAATAATTTGAAACAGTGATGGGTAAGGAAGTAGTAAATTCAAAGAACTGGAATTCTTGTGTGATTAAAGAATGGTGGAGGGGACAAGAGCAAATGAGCTGGAGGAAATAGAAGTGGTCCATGCAACACGTGAGTGAGTGAACCAATTGCAGACTGTTGCCTACTTTGCACCTTGCTGGGAAGCAGTTCAGAGGTCCCATGGCCACCCTGTGAGAGCATCCTGAGGGCTATTTATCTAAACAGTCCCAGGGAGGCCAAAAAGGCTTGACAGGAGGGCTGCCAAATGGACAAAATCAACAGGTGCTCCAGATGGATTTACAGGGGCGTTATCTGGAGCTTTGAGAGCGGAGAGAGTCCAAGAGTAAATACTGAGCCCTGCTGAGGTTCACAGCAGTCATGTCCAGGCAGGTGGGGATAGAAACAGGAGGGGAGCCAAGGGGCAAGAACTGAGTAAACAAAGAAGGAAATGCATGCTCAGAGGGCAGGCGGCAATCAGGCAAGAGACCCAAAGTTGTTTTCCCGAAAGTTGTTGGTTGGATGTCTCTTGCGCTAGTCTAGGCTCACTGCACAGGGTCGATGCCAGAGCTCATTCCCACGAAACAACTGATTGTCATCTCAAGCCCCCAACCTGGAAGCATCAGGTTTGGAAAAGACAAACAGTGGTTCACCTAGAAAGGCTGATGGGACATCTGTTCACACTTGTATACAAGGGTGAGCACTTGAGTGAGTTCCTTTGTGAAAGATCACTGAGAAATTGTGGCAAAAAAGAAGGTAAGTGTGCAAAGAGCATGAAACCTCCCAGGAGCAGGTTTCTATGATAAGTCAAAAATTTCAGCATTGGTGAAGAGATGATCTTAGTTTTTCCATCTACAGGACTTCAAGTACAAGAAAATAATTAGCATCTGGCAACTCTGAAATCCAGACATGACTGCAGCCTTGTAACTTTTGTACTCTTCCACACTTTTGCCTCACCTAGTCAGAGATTTTAGGAATATTGCACTGATTCTATGATGCAAGGATCATGAACTCTAGAAATTGCTGATTTATGAGGGCATTATTTAGCAGATGCTGCTTCTCTTTTAGATAAGGATATGGTTCTAAGGGTAGTTAAGTTTAACGTGGGGTTCCACAGCACATGAATTGCATGACTCTGTGTCCTTATTTAATGGGCTACGCTTAGCTTCATCCTAGACACAAAATCACCCAGATTTTTTAAAAGGCAAATATTAGCTCTTTTATTATACAGGAAAGTCTTGCTTGTTGTGGAAAAAAGCAACTACAGAAAATGTTTAAAATGAAAATTTGTTTTCTGCAAAACCACCTCCCAAAATAACCACCATCAATGTTTGAAGAACACTTCTCCAGACACTTTTTTCTGTTTAGATGCTTACATACATATATACTTTAATCTAGAATGAAAACTCCGTGTATGTTATATGTTTATTATATATAAGCTTTGCAATTTGTTTATATTTAAAAATACATGTGGGTATCATTTATGTCAATCAGTAAACACACACATATTCATTCTTAATGGCTGCAAAGAAATTACAAAAATGAGATAATTTATTTAACTGATCTCTTATTTAGGCTAGCAGGCATTATAATATTTATACATTTTACTATTTAAAAAATGTACCAAGGCCCAGGCAAGCAGATCACCTGAGGTCAAGAGTTCGAGACCAGCCTGGCCAACATGGTGAAACCCTGTCTCTACTAAAAATACAAAAATGAGCCAGACATGGTGGTGAGCACCTGTATTTTAACCACCTGGGGGGCTGAGACAGGAGAATCTTTTGAACCCAGGAGGCGGAGATTGCAGAGAACCAAGTTCATGCCATTGCACTCCAGGCAACAGAGCGAGGCTCCATCTCAAAAAATAAAATAAAAAAAATAAGTAGTGAAACTGAAGTGTAGTTAAACAGCTATATATTTGCCAGTTTATTTCCTAGGGGCAAGTTTCTGGAATTGAAGTTACTGAGTTAAAGGGAATGCATTTTTAAAGACTTCTAGTGCACTTTGGCAGACCGCCCAGCAAAAGTTTGTCCTTCCTACTAGCTGCATATAAAAATGTTCACTTCCTTTAACTCTTAACCACACTGGGTATTATCTTTTACATGTTTTCAAACTGGTTGACAAATGTTCTTTCTTTTTTGGTTGATTTGTATGTTTTTGATTGCTAATGAGTGACACTTTTTTTTTAACATTCAATAACTTAGTATCAAATGTTAAATAAGTGACATGTATAAGCCTTGATGAGTGATAAAATACTGAATGTGGGGAGAAGCACAGGATGATCTTCAGGGGTTTGGGAAGATTAGGGTTCTGGTAGTTGAGATCAAGAGCAATAATAGGAAAATGTGGCACAGGTTTGGGAAGACACTGAAAAGGAAGACTCACCTTTGAGCCAGGGTGAGTTTGAGGGACTTGGAGGACATGTGACTGGAGATGCTCAGTGGGCAGTGTGACACACAGATGCTGGAACTCAGGAGTTTGGGGCTGCTTGCAGAACATGAGAATCGCTAGCACAAAGGTCTAGTAAAGATTATAGTTTTGGATGATGTCATCAAAGAGGAGCTAAGGAATAGGGAAGCAGAGGGCTGACTGATCAATAAATAGAGCAGGGAGAAGGAGAAAGAGAAGGCAGGGGAGTCCCTCCTTTCAAAACCATTCAACTCTGAGGCACTACCAGGTTAATGAGATTGAGTAATCAGCCCTACAGTAGAAATGACACTTAACTGACAATTTTCGTTTGACTTATCCCAATAGTTTTGGCTAATGTAGATCAACTTCAATGGCAAAAAGATAAAACTGTTGCATTGCTTTAAAAGTTTACTAAACTTTAAATATTAACTTCCTTTACTTTGTGCTAAATAAGTGATAAGGACCTAAGGAGAGGGGGTAAAAGTGGGAAAAAGACAAGCTATCAGTCAATAGCCTAATTTCATTTCACTAATTTGTATTTGATATGGTTTGGCTGTGTCCCCACCTAAATCCCATCATAAATTCCCACGTGTTGTGGGAGGGACCCGGTAGGAGGTAATTGAATCATGTGGGAAGGTCTTTCCCATGCTGCTGTCGTGATAGTAAGTCTCAAAAGGTCTGATGGTTATTACAAGGGGGAGTTTTCTTGCACAAGCTCTCTATTTGCCTGCTACCATCCACATAAGATGTGACTTGCTCCTCCTTGCCTTCTGCCATGATTGTGAGGCCTCCCCAGTCATATGGAACTGTAAGTCCAGTTAAACTTCTTTTTCTTACAAATTACCCAGTCTTGGGTATACCTTTATCAGCAGCATGAAAACAGACTAATACAGTATTCATTATTCATTCCGTTTTTTTTAAGTAATTTTTTTTTATCATTTATTAAGTGAGAAAACGATAAAGAAGCTAAGGAAAACTTAGAAAACAAAGAGAAAATAGGATCCCTTAGGAGAATATTAAACAGACACTACAATCCAAAGGAAGTGCTAATAAACAAAAACTCATCAGCTAAAGAAACTGGACAGAACCCAGTTTAAACAGCTCTTATGCCACGTACCTTGCACGGCTGGTATGAAAGAGGGGCTGTTGGCATCAGATGCGTTTCTTTCAATTCTATTACATTAGACCATCTTCCGGGGAAGACTGCCTCAGCAAAGAAGCTGTTGACAGGCTGTATTAGTTTGCTAAGGCTATCTTAACAACGTAGCACTGCCTGGGGGTGTTACACAACAGGCGTTTATTTTCTCACAGTTCTGGAGACGAGACGTTCAAGGTCCAGGGATCAGCAGGTTTGCTTTCTTCTGAGGCCTCCCTTCTTGGCGTACTGACGGCCAGCTGCTTTCTGTGTCTCCACGTGGTCTCCTCTTCTTACAAAGACACCAGTCATATCAGCTGAGGGCTCACCCACACGATCTTATTTTACCTTCCTTACCTCTTGAAAGTGCTTATCTTGAAATACAGTCACACTCACAGGTCATGGAGGGTTAGGACTTCAACATATGAATCTTGGGGAGACAATTTAGCTCATCACATATTATACAAATGTCTTAAAAACTTCCCAAATCTGTGAATGTTCAACAGTGCCAGTAGAGAGCTAGAAGGTGCCCCTCGTAATTAGAGGGGTGTTAAGTTGCTCAGCATCTGGCAGAAAGGAGACAGCACAAATAAAATGGGTGACTGTCAAGAGTCGAAGGAGACCGAAAGTTGAGATCAGAGTTAAGAGAAGCAGGTAATGAAGAGCCACGCACAGTACCATTCACACTCTCGGTCTGCAGGGGCAGGAGGGGAAGTGGTTAGCAGAGGTCAGCGCTGGTGGATCTGCTGGGGAAGGCACCAGGCAGGGCCAGGGCCTACCATTGAGAAGCACACACTGTCCGGCGGGGAACATGAGGCATTAGCTCCCATTTACTCTTCTCCCGCAGGGCCTTCCCCTGGGCTGAATCCTGAAGAGGTTCGAGGGCAAGGGAGCCCGTATGACACATCCCCACGGCCAGCCTTCCTGATCAAGGGGAGAGGCAACTGGAGAGTACCTGGTAGACACAGTGGACTCACGTTTACCCCTGGCTGGAAATTTGCAAGGACAAATCTGGACTCCCAGATCTTCAGCAGTGGAGTCAAGGAGAACTGTAGGGCTGGTTCAGAGTTTGGCAGGATAAACAGCCTTGTAGCCAGAGCTGGGGTGTGCAGGGGGAGAGTCGACTCAGAGCCATGGTACTCCCCAGCCAGGAGGACGGCCTGGAGGGGCACTTGGATCTCCACAAAGAATGTGTTGAGTGGACCCTTGGAGAGTCAGGCATTCAGGGTGACTGGGAAAGTTAAATATCTTCTATAGGAGCTTGTATGAGTTTCCTGTGGCTGCTCTAATGGTTACCACAAACGGGATGTCTTCAGACAACAGGTATCTACACCTATAATCCCAACACTTTAGGAGGCCTAGGCAAGAGAATGGCTTGAGGCCAGGAGTTCAAGACCATCCTGGGCAACATAGCAAGATTCTGTCTCTGAAAAAAAAAAAATGCCAGGTGTGGTGGCATGTGCCTCTAGTCCCGGCAACTTGGGAGGTTGACATGAGAGACTTGCTTGAACCCAAGAATTCAAGGTTGTGGTGAGCCGTGATTCAAAAAGCAAACAACAGATTTCTGGAGACCAGAAGTCTGCAGTCAGGCTTGAGTCAGGCTTCATTGCTTCTGAGGCTCTGGTGAAATCCTTCCTGTCGCTTCCAGCTTCTAGTGGCTCCGGGCGTTCCCTGGCTGAGGACGCTTCGCTCCCTCCTCTGCCTCTGTGGTTGCATGGTGGCCTCCTCTGCGTGCGCTTCAGCCTCAGCACCATCACAAACGTAGCTGGCAAGACCAAGGTCGGGGGAAGGCGGACTACTGGCAAGACCGAAGTCAGGGAACAAGGACTACTCAAGTGGCAAGGTCATGAGAGACAAGGAAAGGCAGAGAAAGTGTCACGGATTAAAGGAAGCATAAGGAGACTTGTGGGATCCTAAAACAGAGAAAGGACATTTGTAGATGGGGGAAATTTGCAAAAAAAAAAAAAAAAAAAAAAAATTGAAATAAGATTTGTGTTTTAGTTACCCATACTGTGTCAACGTTGAGTTGTGAGTTTTGATGCATATAATGGGGTCCTGTGAGATGTTAGCTCTTGGGGAAGGTACAAAGGTTCAAAGAAATTCTATGTAGTATCCTCACAACTCTTCTGTACGCCTAAAATCATTTCAAAATAAAGCCACAAAGGAAAAAATAGCTCATCTGTTGAAGGCTACTGTTGGCTTAAAAAAAAAAAAAAAAAGCATATGGACTCCATGAAGTGAAACCTTAGGCTAGTGCCAAAGATGCAGGAGTAAACTCTGAGTCCATGCCAAGTAGGATACCAGCTAGGATGGAAGTTAAACGGCAGTACCCACCGTGTGGCATCAGCCAGGCCGGCTGCAGACAGAGGGCACTGCCTCCCAGCTGCTGACGCTGCACAGCAGTCAGATAGAACCCAAACACTTCACCTTCTCATAGAGAAGTGAGATGAAATATAACAAATACAAAAGTAAAACTCAAGTTGGACTTGGACAGAAAACACATTTACTTAAACTGAAGCAACTTTCAAGGCAGTGGATGCTGCAGTCTAAGGTCCAGAAGATACAGGAGGGATGAGATGCAGGAAGACTCGGGAGGCGGGGGGGGGCAGGTGTGTGTCAGGTGCATCAGAGGAAGGGGAACGGAGAACCGTCTCAGCTGGGATCCACAGTGAGAAAGTGAGCCGGTGGCGGGTATTGAGGAACAATTAGACCAACTGAAGAGAAAACAAGGCTTTGTAGAAGGCCCATAAGAGACAATGTTGCAAGGGTTAGATGCTGCACACACCCTCACACACACACTGCACATGAGGCAACACACTACATACACCAAACACACTCAGCACACAGCACAACACACACATCACATACAACATGCAGCATAATGCACACATCTATCACACCACACACACAGCACAACACACATAGCATGCCATACACACATACCATACACACAACCCATACAGTGCACACAACACACATACACCGATCACATCGCATACACACAGCATGCCATGCACATGTACTTTACACACACAACCGATACAGTGCACATAACACACATACACCGATCACATCGCATACACACAACATGCCATGCACATGTACTTTACACATACAATCTATACAGTGCACACAACACACATACACCAATCACATCACACACACACAGCATGCCATACACACGTACCTTACACACACAACCCATACAATGCACACAACACACATACACCAATCACATCACACACACAGACGCCACACACAGCACCACACACATCACTCACATCATACACCCTTTGCATAAAATGAAAGTAAACACCTCATTCCTTGATCCAAAAATGTTACATATGGAAAAAACTACATTTGGTCATAATATAACAATGTATTCATATTTCCATGGTAAGATATTTGTTCCATCTTTCCCGTTTCCTCCCTCACTGCTTCCACTGGGCCTGGTGCCCGGAGGCCCAGCTCCTCTGGCCTGGCGGGTGGAGCCGCCCCTGCAGACATCTGGAGGCCTGGCCGCCTGCTCCCAGGTGTCAAAGGGCAGGCCAGCGACGTGACTGCTCTGTGCACGGACGCCAGCATCCCTTCTCCTTCCGGACCATCCTGTCCAGCCTCCTTCCCCCCTCGGTGCTTTAATTTCTCACTGCTTCTTGCCGTCCCCTTCTAGAAAGATTTCAGTTCTAGATCTCCCACTCTCCCAACTGAGCTAGCTGCCATTTTGCTTCTACTTTCCACCTTCTAAAAATGCTCTCAATTCAACATTCATCTGACGTTGTACTTTCTTCTATTCTTTGTTTTTGTGTCTATTGTTTATACCCTTTTATTAAAATTACTTTTCTGTTATTTCTTTTTCTTTTTTTTTTTAAATGGAGTCTCACTCTGTCACCAGGCAAGTGGTGACAATCTCCACTCACTGCCACCTCTGCCTCCCAGTTCAAGTGATTCTTCCACCTCAGCCTCCTGAGTAGCTGGGACTGCAAGCATGCACCACCACACCTGGCTGAGTTTTGTGTTTTTAATAGAGATGGGTTTCACCATGATGGCCAGGATGGTCTCTATCTCTTGACTTTGTGATCCGCCCACCTCAGCCTCCCAAAGTGCTGGGATTCCAGGTGTGAGCTACCCTGCCCAGCCCATTTCTGTCATTTCTACTGAAGGTTAGAGAAGGTATGGGAATTGTAAATTACACATGTTCAGTGCTCTGTGTTTAAACAAAAGTCCCTATAATACATTTTAATTATGGGAAAAATGGGAAAAGAGCCTGGGTAATCGCAGTGATTAAACTGAATTCCTTCTCATCTGAGAAAAAGTTTTGCTTTCATCCAGCCTCTAAGTTTTTCAAAATAACTGCACACAAAAGCATGCACAAGCTCACCTATATCCTCATTCATACTCACCCACACTCACTGCAGAGATTCAGAGACAAACCAAGGGGCACTACATTTGAAATAAAGTGACCTCAGATACTTGGCACTGGGAGCACCCAGCCTGATATACGGCCTGTTTAGACAAAACTTAGCATAACTTTCGCCACAGATATAAATGGACTCTAAGCATGTGTGACATTGCGTCTTAATCCTGTCACTATTGAGTGGAAGCAACTTTTATGAAACGAACTTAAGCAAGGGAAGCTGGTTATTTAAAATGAGCTGGAGTCCCTAGTCATCTAAACAAATAAGAAAATCCTGGACTTCAATTTCTGGATAGTATCTGGTTTTGCACCATTTCAGACATCAATCACTCAGGTGAATCTTTAAAGCACACTCCCTACCACAGGCCAGGCTTTAAAGACAAGGCTGCCAGCTTTCAGAGGCTGCTGCCCCAACACTCCTGCTCAGAGGCTTTGGGCACTTCCTGACCACCCAATCCCCAGCCTCCAGGCCAGCTACAAACTCAGATCCCGTTCGGCAACATTAGAAAGCATTGCTGAGGCTGGGTACGGTGGCTCACGCGTATAATCCCAGCACTTTGGGAGGCTGAGGAAGGCGGATCAGAAGGTAAGGAGTTCGAGACCAGCCTGGTCAACATAGTGAAACCCCGTCTCAGCTAAAAATACAAAAAATTAGCCAGGCATGGTGGTGGGCGCATGTAATCCCAGCTACTCAAGAGGCTGAGGCAGAATTGCTTGAACCCAGGAGGTGGAGATTGCAGTGAGCCAAGATCATGCCACTGCACTCCAACCCCAGGCAACAGTAGAGACTCTGTCTCAAAAAAAAAAAAAAAAAAAAAAAAAAAAAGCATCAGTGAATCCATGGCATGTGTTTTAGGAGGGCTGCTGATAGGATTGGTGTCAGAAGGGATGTGGCAGAAATAGTCTCCAGGAGGTTAGAGAAAAAACAAAACATTGTCATCTTTCTTTTGTTTTTTTGAAAAGGGCGTGAACTTGAGCAAGGACTCAGATCCTCTAACTCTAACTCAAAAACAGAACTCCACAAATATAGTGTTCTGAGGGCAGGCATCTTATCCTTCACCACTGCTTCATCTATAGGCTCTAGCACCATGCAAAGCACATACATTTTTATTAGATGAATAAATAATATTATTAAAGGAAACACTGCACGTGTCCTCTGGAATGTTATGGAGCTTTAATAAAATCAGTTAAATCTGTATTTATGACACACTAAGGCTGCAATTCTTTTACCAGGTCATTTTACTTTTTTTTTTGGGACAGAGTCTGGCTCTGTTGCCCAGGCTGGAGTGCAGTGAGACGATCTTGGATCACTGCAACCTCTGCCTCCCACGTTCACACATTTCTCCCACCTCAGCCTCCTGAGCAGCTGGGATTACAGGCATGAGCCACCACCCCCAGCTAATTTTTGTATTTTTTAGTAGAGACCGAGTTTCACCATGTTGGCCAGGTTGGTCTTAAACTCGTAACCTCAAATCATTTGCCCACCTCAACCTCCCAAAGTGCTGGGATTATAAGTGTGAGCTACTGCACCCCGCCAGGTCATTTTACTTTAAACGTTATTTCTAAAAGTTTTTATCATAAGAAGATTTAGGTGCTTATTTCTTAAAATTTAGTAATACTTTCCCTTGGTTTATTGTCAGGATCATGTTTAAACAATTATTCAACACATATGGAAATGTAAAATATCAAAGCACAAGTGAAGTTTTATTTTTTACATTTGAATATTTAAAATATGAAAAAAACAAATATTTAAACTATAGATTACAAAGCAAATGTGTACCACGGTGTGCAATCCATAGAAACATAAATTTGAAACAATATCACCTGGAATTTATTTGCATACTTATCTATCTACAAACAAGAAGGAAATGAAACTTATTTTCCCCTAAATGGTTAGTTAGCAAATTATCTCAATATCCATAAATAAATATCAATTATTTATCGACTGGTATATAATGTCATATTTATATTAAGTAATATAATAAATATACTATTATATTTATTAACTAACTATATATAAATAATATAAATATTTAGTATATTTATTATATACTAAAAGTTTAAGTGAACTTGGGTTTGTTTTTGAATATTCATTCATTCAACCATTTTTATTGAGCAAATACTATGTTTTAGGCACTGTTTTAGGCACAAGAAATATAGCACTGAATGAGATGTGCAAGACCTCTGCCTTTTGTAGCTTTTTTTTAAAGTAGTAGGCACAAACTATGAACAAATAGTGATTTCCAAAAAAGAGGAGAGCAAGTCAGAGTGCAGGAGCAGGGTGACCATGTGTGAGAAGGCTGGGAGCCATGTGAGCAAGTGTGGCCAGGACAGCCTCTGGGAGGGGTGGTCTTTGGGCAGACACCTGAGAAAAGCAGAGAAATAGGAATAACGCAGGGAGTTCCAAGATGTAGTGAGGAAGTTAACCACAAAAGTGTGGGGGTACAGGGACAGCAGGTACAGAGAGCCTGGGTCAGGTACAGGTTTGGTATCTGGTGGAAGAGCAAAAAGGCCACTGTGGCTGGACTGAAATAGATGATTAGAAGTTTGGAGGTTTAGATTGGGATCTTTGCAGGCCATGGACTGGTATTTGGATTCTACTTTGTATTTGCTGGGAAGCCGATGAAGACTTGTTCGCCAGGGAGTGTATCTGATTCACATTGATTAAACGGGCACTTCTGTGGCTATGCACAAAGAGCTGGCAGTCATGATGAAGAAGGGAATTAAATAATAGCAATAATGGTAAAAACAAAACCTTATCATGTGTAGTTGCTTTATGATAAAGTAACTTTTGCTGTGTTGTGAAAATCCTCCTGTTTCACCCATTGGTCTCTCCAGTCTCCTGGATATTCTGTAACAGTGAGACAGGGATAGGATGAGAAAGGCCAGGTGAGAAGTCCTGGGGTGGGTGTAGAAGACTAGGCTGGGGTGGCAAAGATGGTGAGATGGGATCAGCTCAGGCGTATAGTTAAGTGAGAGCTTCCCAAACCTGCTGATGTATTGAACATAAGGAAGAAATTTGGTGATGGAAGGAAATTTGGAGTTGGGTTGAATAATGGAATGAATGGTCGTGCCATTCACTTAGGTGGAAAAACTGGGGTTGCGGAAAGATTCAGTTAGTAATGCCAAATTTTGTTTGGAACATGTTAAGGCTGAAAGTCTTCCTATCTATCCAACTGGCGATGTTAAGTAGGTAATTGGATATACAGTTGATCCTTGGACACTGAAGTTTAGGGATGCCAACCCTCTGTGCAGTGAAAAATCTGAGTCTAACTTTGAACTCCCAAAAACTTTACTAATAGCCTACTATTAACCAGAAGCCTTACTGACAACATAAATAGCCTACTGACATGTATTTTGTATGTTACATGTATTATATACTGTATTCTTACATAAGTTAAAGAAAAGAAAATGATATTCAGGAAATCATAAGGAAGATAAAAGATATCTGCTATTCACTAAATAGAAGTGGATTATCATAAAGGTCTTATCCTCATCATTGTCACATTGAGTGGGCCAAGGAGGAGGAGGAGGGGCTGGTCTTGCTGTCTCAGGGGTAGCAGAGGCCAAAGACGGGGAGGAGATGGAAGGGAAGGCAGGAGAAGCAGGCACTCTCCATAGAACTTTTACTGGAAACAAATTCAAACAGAAGTGGGCCCACACATTTTAAACCCATGTTGTTCAAGGGTCAGCGCTACAAATCTGGGTCGGGGATGTTCAAGGCTGGAAATATAAGTTTAGGGGAGCAGGATGGGGATCTCCAGCATTCAGGTGGTATGCAGGGCCTTGAGGAACTCCTTGGAGAAAGAGTATCTAGAGATGAGAGGAGGCCCAGGGGAAAAGGCAGAGGAATGACCCATGAATGGGGAGCTGGGAGTGGCCTAAACCAGGAGAAGAGAAGGCTTTGAGAAAGATGCCCTTTTGAAGTAGCTGAGGGGTGAGTGAAATTGGGGCTGCACATGGTCCCCTGGACTTGGTGAGCTGGAGGTCACCAGCCATGCAGGTAAGAGCTGCTGTCACTCGGGAGTAGGGCTCCCAGCAGGGAGAGGAGTTGAAGGAGAATGGGGAAAAGACAAGGAAACAGTGACAACAGAGATATGTATTTGGAGAACTGCTTGGAAAAATATGTAACTAGGGAGGTCTTCTGTTTTTTTGTTTTTAATGAGAGCTAATTTAGCATGTTTGCACGCTGATAAACTCTGGAAAAAGAGATAAAGTGAGCCATGGCGATCAGAGGGGATAAAGGTAGGGAAAAGAAGTGATAAGATCTGGACCCAATTCAAGGGTTGAGCTTTGTTTAAGGCAGGGACAGTTCTCACTTCATCTGTCTCTCTAACCTTGGGCTAAATCCACAATGATCTAATTCTAGAAATCTATGAAACATTTTAATGTCTGATAAAACAATAGACATTTTGATGATGTTATGTTTAAGCCCCATTTAAAAAATTTGTCTTGAGTATTTTAGCACATTTTTTCCAGGTGATCCTAAGTTTTTAGTATAAAAGTAATCTCAACTACTTTCATTAATTGAAGTGACAATACAGTCATATGGTTCAAAATTCAAAAGTTACAAAGAACATGCAATAAAAATCTTCCCTTTACGAGTGTCTCCCAAACACATTTTTCTCACCCAGATGCCAACAATGTCACCATGTCTTGAAAATTCTTCCAGAATTATTTTATGCATATACGAACAAATATTTCTATTTTGTTTTCTTTCTCCTTTTTGTACAACTAGTGACATACAGCTCTGTCTGTTGCTTTTTTCACTTAAAATATAGCAAAGATTTTTAAATATCAGTAACTAAGGTGTATTCTCATTCTTTAAAAAACAATCTGATAAAAAAAAAAAAGCCTCTATGAAGTAAGGCCACATAAGAGAAATACAAAAATTTGAGCAAGAAATGGCAAGGTAAAGCAAAACAAAAATAAAGGAAAAATTATATAGAAATAAAGATAAATGGAAGGCAAGCAAGGGATAAGAGATATTGTTGAGAACACAGTAAGAGAAATAGAAGACAGAAATGAGAAAAACATGCAATTGAAATGGAAACTAAAATTTCACAGAATTCAAGAGATGAAAGACATGAAAGGCTGAAAAAAAAAAGTGTACTCACGGTTATAATCTTCCCACCTATAATAACACTGTCAATAATAATAATTATAGAATAGAACATATTAATAATTGTAAAACTTTCCTGACATAACAGAAGAAATAATTTAAGTGAAAAACAAATCTCCCACTATGTCCAGGAAACTGATTAGAATCATCAGCACAGATACATATCCTAGGAAAGTTATCTGACCACAAAAATAAAGAAAGACTCTGTTGGGCAGGTAGGTAAAAGGGTCAGTCTGGTTTCTGATTTCTTCATAGTGATATTCAAAACCAGAAGGCAATGAGCAGTAACCCTAAGATTTAAAAAAAGAAAAAAAAAAAAACAGCAAGAACAGAAAAGGGTTTTATATCCAATTAAGCTGTCTTTCAAATACAAAGTTTCAGAGATTTGAACCTTGATGTGCTCCTATGACATGTTCTTGAGGAACTCTTGGAGCAAGAACTTCAGCTGACTAAAATCACAACAGAAATACTGACCCTCATATGGTGATTAAGATTAAAGAGAAGAACATAAATGTTATACATGCAGATGATGTAGAGATGACACAACCAACAAACTTTAGGAGGGGAAGAGAGAGGGATGTAGAGTCAAATGCACCAATTGCTGGGAATGGACCGTGCACTTTGAATATGATCCATCAAGTACTAGAGGTGTTAAGCAGATTATGCTACTCAGATGTAAAAACTGAGAAATACAGCATTATTGAATAAAAGCAGCTTATAGAAGAAAGGGAGGGAAAAGATTCTAATATCATTTCCATTTTTTTAAAATGTAAAGGAGTAAAGTATGTGCAATATTACATTTATCAAAGTAGCCAAGAAAACCAGATATATACTTTAAATATAAGGACACTACACAAAAAGCAAAGAGAACAGATTATAAAATGAAAGACTTTTTAGAAATACCCTAAACATTGAGATGCAGCACAAAAATAATGTGAAAGAGCTAGTATCAAACATTTCTGTTAATCATTCAATGAAAATAGGATTAACTCACCTATTAAAAGAAAAATATCTTCTGATCTGATCACAAAGCAAAATTCAACCCCATGCTATGCACAAGAGATAGGCACCACAAAAGCAATTCTATTCCACTGAAAATTAAAAGATGGGCAAAGTACAACCAATCACATGCAAACAAGAAGAAAGCTGTAGTCTCAATGTTAAGATCAGACTGAGTAGAATCCGGGCCCCAAATCGTTAAATGTGAAATGAAGGATGCTTTTTAATGTACTAAATACCCCGGCAGCACTATTCACCAAGAGGTTCTAGGAGACACAAGGAGAAACAGACACAACCCAGCAGTAGAAAAAGACTTTAATTCATCTCTCAGCATATGACAGATACACAGGACAAAGAAAAGGCAAATATCAATTTTCAAAAGATACAGTGATTTAAATATAAACACTGAGGAAAACATATGTTCAGTTATATTCAAGACAAAGGATGGATTTCCTAATATAAAAGAGTTCCTCAAAATTGATGAGAAAAACAAGAAACTTAAAAAGAAGCAAAGGATACAGACTGCTCATAGAAAAACTAGTGTGAATAACCCTTAAACGTATGAAAAAATGCATAACCTCACTCATAATATGAAAAATGGTTATCGAAACTACACTGAGATGCACAACAGCTAACTAATCAGCTTAGCAAAAATCCCCAAGTTTTCCAGCATACTTTGCAGGAGAGGCTGTGGAGAGAGCAGCTCTGGTAGCTGATAGGAGTGTTCCAAATGGAAAAGGCCAACTTTGCAAATGGCAAGGTTTGGGGGGTGTCTGTGAAGTGCAGTTGGCATGGTCCAGCAGTTCCCAGGGTGCAGCAAGAACTTCCTCAACAGAAAGAAAAATGAAAAGGATATGCAGTTAACAGCAGGAGATTTAGCAAATGAAAATACAAGTTGTCCAGTTAAACATGAATTTCAGATAAACAACACTTTTGTTAGCATAAGCGTGTCCCAAGCATTGAGTATGTTTAATGCAATATTGGTCACATGCCTATTCTAAAAAATAATTGTTGTTATTTAATCAAATTCAAATTGACAAGACGTCCCATATTTTATCTGGCAAGGCTATATACAACTAAACGTCTAAAATGGCCGACAAGTCATTAAGCTTACAGCTTGGTTTTGAGAACTCAATCATTTAGCAGCTACATTTATTCTTTGGAAAACACATCACTGTACAAAGGGCCTAGAAAGTCACACCTCCAGCCCCCAGCAGTTCTTTGAGAACAATTCACAAAGCAAAGTGTCTTTTCTCCCTGGTCTTGCTTCGTATTATTAGGTGTGTCTCTGTAAATTATTACACGTGTCTCCACCTTCTGTAAATACTGTAGCAAGGTAGTTTCACTATAATTGAGGTCTGACTCAATGAAACCCTCCAACAGTCACAGTCATTGTTCTGGTCAATGAGATCCTTGCTCACAGTTAGATAGAATGGAAAGGAAATAGCTTCTATAGGGTAATTGATCATCTTTCTGTATCAAGATCTGCAAATGCTTTCTCCACAGCTTCCACAGAACCAGGAAGAGCAAGATGGTTTTGTTTTGTTTTATTTTGTTTTGTTTTTAAATCCAGTGATGAGAAGTCTAATACAATAGCTATTCCAGTGGCCAGCAGTGGTGGTTTCCAGAAAGGTCTCCCTGAATGTCTGTGCGAAATGTAAAACAAACTCACCCCTGACGTGCACTTTTTGGAGCTGCAAGTTCATGAAAGCTATATTCTCTATATTGTGTTTTTAAAAATGATATACCCATATTTTTAAGGAAAAAGAATTACTAATTCCTTTGTTAAAGTGCAGTAAGGCAGACTTTATTCAGGGCCATTGCCATAGATGTAAGGAGCACTGCAATAGGGTTTTGCAGCAGAAGAGAGAGGATAGGCTCAACTTTCAATACAGTAAGGGAAAGTAGAGATTTACAGTCAAGAAACAGGATGGAGGTCATTGGATACAAATTACTAAGAGAAAACATTAGGAGTGAAGGGGGATTCTACTTGAACTGGCCTAATAGGATTCTCCATGAAGACAGGCTAAAGTGATCAATCACTTGGGGGATGGTGGAGGGTGAGGAATCTGATGAAATATTGATAGTGATCAGATATAGAGGGTGGAGGATTCTGGCTAAATTGACTTAGTAGGATTTTGGACCAAGCAGAAAACACAGAAACCCAAAATTGAGGACCCAGTTGAGAAGAGAGTTCAGAAAAGCCTGACTAGAGTTTGCTTGCTCAAGGAGAGAATCTTTGTAAACACACAAACACACACACACACACACATAGGCTTAAAAAAGCAGGCTTGTTCTGTTCCCTGCACAAAGATGACTTCATGCCAATCAGGGTTCTCACTTTTCTAGGGAGGGACCACACCTCTTACTTTCTTCTGACCCTTCATTATTCATAAAGCACATCCCATTTATATTAGTCCATTCTCACACTGCTATAAAGATACTACCATAGACTGGGTAATTTATAAACAAAGGAGGTTTAATTGACTCACAGTTCTGCATGGGTGGGAGGCCTCAGGAAACTTACAAATACATGGCGGGAGGGGAAGCAGGCACCTTCTTTACAAGGTGTCAGGAGACAATGTGAGCATGTGAAGGAGGAACTGTTAAACACTTCTAAAACCATCAGATCTCATGAGAACTCATTGACTATCATGAGAACAGCATGGGGGGAACCACCCCCATGATCCAATCACTTCCCAATAGGTCCTTCCCACAACATGTGGGGATTATGGGGATTACAATTCAGGATGAGATTTGGGTGGGTGGACACAGCCAAACCATATTTTTCTGCCCCTGGCCCCTCCTAAATCATGTTCTCACATTTCAGAACACAATCATGCCTTTCAACAATCCCCCAAAGTCTCAACTTGCTCCAGAATTCACCCAAAAGTCCAAGTCTACAGTCTCATCTCAGACAAGACAAGTTCCTTCCATCTAGGAGCCTGTAAAATCAAAAGCAAATTTTGTTACTTCCGACATACAGTAGGGGTGTGGGCATTGGATAAATACTCCCATTCCAAATGAGAGAAATTGGCCAAAACAAGGTGGCCACAGGCCCCATGCAAGTCCAAGATCTAGTGAGGCAGTCATTAAATTTTAAAGCTCCAAAATAATCTCCTTTGACTCCTTGTCTCATATCCAGGGCACACTGATACAAAGAGTGGCTCCTGTGGCCTTGGGCAACTCCTTCATGGGCTGGCATTGAGTGTCTGCAGCTTTTCCAGGCGCATGGTACAAGCTGCCAGTGAATCTACCATTCTGGGGTCTGGAGGACAGCAGCCCTCTTCACACAGCTCCACTAGGCAGTGCCCCAATGGGGACTCTGTATGGGATTTCAATCCCACATTTCCCTTCTGCACTGCTCTAGTAGAGGGTCTCCATGAGGGCTCCACCCCTGCAGCAGACTTCTACCTGGAGACCTGGGCATTTCCATACATTCTCTGAAATCTAGGCAGAGGTTTCCAAACCTCAATTTTTGACTCCTGTGTACCTGCAAACCCAGAACCGCATAGAAACAGCCAAGGCTAGAGGCTTGCACCCTCTGAAGCAATGGTCCAAGCTGTAGCTTGGCCTCTTTCGGCAACAACTGGAGCTGAAGCGGCTAGGGAGCTGGGGGTCCCTGGGCCTAGCCCATGAAACCATTTTTCTTCCTAGGCCTCTGGGCCTGTGACAGGAGGGGCTGCCACCAAGGTCTCTGACAAGCCCTAGAGATGTTTTCCCCATTGTCTTGGTGACTAATATTTGGCTCCTCATTACTTCTGCAAACTTCTGCAGCCAGCTTCAATTTCTCCCCAGAAAATGGTTTTTTTCTTTTCTCCTGGATCATGAGGCACCAAAGTTTCCAGACTGTTATGCTCTGCTTCCGTCTTAAACATAAGCTTCAATTCCAAACCATCTCTTTGTGAACACATAAAACTGAATGGTTTCATAATAATACTGATCACATCTTGAATGTTTTACTGCTTAGAAATTTCTTCTACCAGATACTCTAAATCAACTCTCTCAAGTTCAAAGCTCCACAGATATCTAGGGCAGGGTCAAAAATTGAGTCTCTTCGCTAAACCATAGCATGAGTCACCTTGACTCCAGTTACCAATAAGTTCCTCATCTCCATCTGAGGCCGTTTCAGCCTGGACTTCATTGTTCACATCACTATCAGCATCGTGTGTGAAACCATTCAACAAGTTTCTAGGAAGCTCCAAACTTTCCCACATCTTCCTGTCTTTTCTGAACCCTCCAAATTGTCCCAACCTCTGCCTATTGCCCAGTTCCAAAGTCACTTCCACATTTTCAATTATCTTTATAGCAGTACCCCCACTCTCTGCAGTACCAATTTACTGTATTAGTCTGTTCTCACACTGCAATTAAGATACTACCCAAGACTGGGTAATTTCTAAACAAATGAGGTTTAATCAACTCAGTTTGCCATGGCTGGGGAGACCCCAGGAAACTTACAATCATGACAAAATGGGAAGCAGGCACCATCTTCACAAGGTGACAGCAGACAGTGTGAGTGTGTGAAGGAGGAACTGTCAAACACTTATAAAACCATCAGATCTGGTGAGAACTCACTATCTATGGAACAGAATTGGGGAAACAACCCCCATGATTCAGTTACCTCCAACTGCTTTTCCTTGACATGTGGGAATTATGGGGATTATCAGACTTACAATTCAAAATGAGATTTGGGTGGGGATACAACCAAACTCTATCTCCATTTTCATTCAAGTTCCTAACATCTCCATCACTTTGCTGAAAATGTTTCAAGTCACTGGTTTCAAGTGAAGCTTTGTAGTCTGTAAGTGTCACTGCTTTTAAGAGAGACTCTGAAATCCTCCCAACTCCTGTCCACACTTACCTGATGTCCAGGGAGCCTTGTCACCTGCTGCCATCTGGGATGATTGGTAACCAAGGTTCTGCTCCCACATTTCATAGTCTTCAGGAGCATGTTTTGCTCACTTTGGATGGCTATTGTTCTAGGGACACTGGTGGATATTCATTCTACAGAAGACTATGAAGGTTCACCTCTGTGAAATTGTGGGCACATTGTGGTCATTCCCAAAGAAAAGGGGGTAAGCCTGCCCTTTCTTAGCTGCATTATGGCTTATGCTGAGGTATGTCTCCTTGAGGTCATAGTTTCTCCCTCAAACAGGAATACTGCCTTTAGCAAATGGGTAGTGAATAAACTGGATTTCCACAACAGGTAGCACTATACCTATGGCTAGAGTGCTTAAAGCTATTTTCATGTGTTTCTCTGTAGTAATTTTTCTCAAAAAGAACCCTGCCTTTTTGCATACAGCTGGGCACCATGAAACCATATTAATTTTTTATCAGATGTACAATCTAGAAATATTTTTTCTTTCATTTTTTGATTGTATGAAATCATGAAGATACACTCAGCAAAGAGAGTGGTATAATGATCACCCATATAACCTTTGTTTAGACATAATTATTGTTAACATTTTGCTGTATTTGCTGCTCAGATTTTTGTCACTATTTCATGATATGTCACATATATCATGAAATTGTATTCCTAAACATTTTAAAATATACTATTAAAGTCTTAAGACATTTTCTTACTTAATCATAAGTATCATGGTCACACACAAAACTGACAAAAATTCCTCGACATCATTCAATACCCAAGTGTCATTGTCCTCAAGGTGTCCTTTACAGGTGGTTTGTTCAAACTTTGATTCGATTCAACAGGGACACACATTGCATTTAATTATCTTATCTGGGAAAGTCAGCCTCCTTCCAACCCCTTGGTGGTTTGTTTGTTTTTGTGTTTCACATCGACTGTTGACCAGTCTGAGTCCAGATTTTCAAGTAACCAGAAACCCAAATCAAAATGCTTCATACAATACAGGAATTTGTTATCCTACATAACAAAAAAGGAGGGAGGGCAAGGCCACAGTTGGCAATTCAGTGGTTAAGCCAGTGGCTCAACAATATAGTCAAGGTCACAGGCTTTCTCTTTCTTCTCTGCCATCTGCATTATGCTAGCTTTCATCTGCAGGCTCATCCTATGGCAATGGCAAGAGAACCACAGCACTTTCAAGCATCTTAATCCCAGGTTTAGAAAAATCAGAACCTTCCTTCCAGTGTCCCTTTTATACAATGAGACAAACTTTCTCAGAAGCCTCCCAGCAGAATTTTCCTAGTATCTTGTTGGCCAGAATTGTGTTACACGTTCACTTCTAAACCAATCACAGGCAAAGGGAGCACAGCAGCAATGATTGTCTTCAGTGTGCTAATATTTACCCCCACAGGGACTAAGGAGGGACCAAAACAACATGACCTCATGACACCTGAATAGCGTAGGCCATTTGTGGCAGTCATGGGTGGAGGGAGGCTGGTGGTTAGACAGCCGATTGCATTGCAACAAGCCTTGTCCTAATAGTCTTTGTATGTTCTCAGTTCCACATAATATTTATGGTATTACATTTTTCCTTCCAGATTTGGATCAGTCATGCTGTTGATGTACATTCACAATACAAAGGAAAAATGCACCTGGTGTGCCTTATTTATCCAGCAGCAATGATCAGGTGTTGGTAGCCCACAGACTAGCTATAAGGTGCATCTGTATTGTGACTGTCCAACGCATCCCTCTCCTGCCTCAGTCCCTGTTCTGTTGCTTTTAACAGAATATCTGAAACTGGCTAATTTATAAGGAAAAGGAATTTATTTCTTACAGTTATGGAGGTTGGGAAGTCCAAGGTCAGAAGGCCATCCTGGTGAGGGCCTTCTTGTTGGTGGGGTCTCAGTAGAGTCCCAAGGCAGTGCAGGATATGACATGGTGAAAGGACGGAGCATGCTGACTTGGGTCTCTCTTTGTCTTCTTATAAAGCTACTAGTTGCACACCCATATAACTTATTAATCTAGTAATCCCTTAGTCCTTAATTTATGAATGGATTAGTTCAGTCATGAGAGTAGGACCTATTTAAGGCACCACTTCTTAACAGTGTCACTTTGGGGGCTAAGTTTCAACATGAGTTTAGGAAGGGACAAATGTTCAAACCATAGCAACATTTGTTTTGGGACAAATTCTTCCCAAACTAGATGCTATCGGATCTGGTTTGGAACCACTGGATCTTTATTTCGCCTACATCAAAATAGAGCCCTAAGATACAGATTCAACTGTTTACGATCTGGAGAAATCTGGTAGAGGATCAGAGCAGGGAGAGAAGAAAGACCAAGCAGACAGTAACAGTACATCATCAAGCCACTGCCACTGTGGGCAGCTGCCCCTAATTTTGTAGGGGAAGCTGGGAACTTAGCTGGGAGGCATCGCACCTGAGGAGTCAGGAGCTGGCACCAGGGAAGGTAGCTGAATGAGAGCCTGGTGCTGCGTATGCATGGAGAACAAGACTGTGCACCAGGATGAGGGGCAAAGGGTGTGTACTGACGAGCACTGGGGAAGACAATCTGGATGGGATAAGGCAGTCTGGATGGGTACAGGGATCCAGAGCATAGACAACACTGAAAGTTAGATTGAGAAGCTTGTATTCAAGTGACAGGCACTTACATGCCATTGACAGCTTCAGAAATGAGGAATGAAGTCCTGGGCTTAGATGGAGACTGAGAGCAGGGAGAGAAAGATAAAGGAGAAAATCATTTTGAAGAAAGAATGAATAGGACCAGGGCCAGATCCAGGGCCAGGTGACCCAGTAGTCACACAGCACCCTGAGCTCACAAAGTCCAGCACTTAGCTTAATGCTCCACTATTCCCTTCTTGAAATTCCTAATCTTATCTTTGAGTGTGTTTTCTGTATGACGTTTGATGAGAAAGGAAGCATGCTGTGGAGTGGGGGACCTTACAGCCTCGGTTCACATGCAACCCATCTTCACCTGCCCAAGCCGGCAGCACCACATCTAAGGCTGATGGCAGAATGAGCCCCCACTCAGATGTTAGCTTGACCCAATGTGGAGATAACACATTGTCCATGGATTCGGCATTCACTTTGGAAAGGAGGTGTGCCTGCCTGCCTCAGTTCCCTCACTCTCAGCCAGGACATGAATCCCAAGTTGATGGGTGGGGAGAGGGTGCGAGGTTGGCAGCTGGATGCATTTGAGGGTCTGCATTTGCCTGTAGACCCTTTCCTTTTTCAGGAGGAAACCAGATGTTCAATTACAAGAACACAAACAACAAAAACAAAAATTATTATTGCAGGTCGAGAAAGAAACCACTGAAGAAATGAAAAAGCTTTACATTTTAGTACTTTTAACAACACTCTTTTTCCTGCTTTTTGGGAAAAAAAATCCCCATGTTTTCATTTGCAATGGGTTTTGCAAATTATGCAGCCAGTCCCGGATAGAACTGGGCACCTAGTGGAGGGGGAAAGTGATGAGTCAAGATGGTGCTAAAGTTTCAACGTGGATGATGGGAAATCTGACAAAACTCAACATGTTGACAGAGAGAAGACAGAAGACAGATGTGAGCTCAGAGTTCCAGTGCCTGGATTCAAATACAGTGCTATTTAACAGCTGCTTGTGACCTTCCTAGACAAGTGGTTTAAGCTCAACCAGTTTCATGTTCTTCCTCTGTCAAAGGGAAGAAAACTAATACATTAGTTCCATCTCTCTCATTTGTTGTAAGGATCCATGGAAAATGCTGAGGTTCGTATCTGCCACATGGCAAGTTGGTATTGTTATTGGCCTTCTGAAAGGTGCCATTTTATCTGGTGACAGGAGCTTCTTCATTGAGTCATTCATGGGTGCCAATATGCCTGATTGGAGTTTTCTGGCAACTTCCTTCACATGGGATTTTACTTTAGCCAAACCAGAAACACCACTGCTATCCTCCACCTCTTCTCACCTCCTGACTGCCTTCTATTTTCGTGACCACATCAGCTTTGCTTCTGATGATTAGTGGTCTTAGATCCTGGACAATTCCTAAAGGAGGCTGAGAAGGACACCTTTACAGTGAATGGAGTCGCCCCAAGCAGACTCTTCAAAAGATGTCTACAGGAAATACCAAGGCTAGCATTGTTATGGGTAAGGAGAGCAAATGAGGCAAAGAAATGGCTTTCAACACTAGGCAATACAATGCTGTATCTGCTATGAATAATAATAGGAAGAGCTAGAATTGAAACACTGAGATTAGATGTGTTTCTACCTCAGTCTGCCCTAGACAGCTAACTGTGGCAAACTAATGTCCTCTCAGATAAATGCTGGCTATAAAATTCAGTCTTGAATCTCTAATGATTTGATTGGTACAATGATAGGAAGAAACCAAATCATAGCTCTGCCAGAGACCTAAGGAGTCTACTCAGTGTGACCTTTCATTTTGCAGTTAAGGAAAGTAAGGACTAGAAAGGTTCAACATCTTACTCAAAATTAAACAGAAAGTCATCAGTGTCTTCCAATTAGAAGCTGATGCAATTTTCATTGTATGTATGTGAATCATGTATCCGTTAAAGGCATTATGGTGATTTTAAAACATAACCTGCACATTCTTTGAATTCTTTCCATCAAGATGTTGAGCCTTGGTGTCTTCCCATTAAATCTGAGCCAATTGTAGGGACTTCACTGGTAACCAGTGGAATATAGCACAGCTTTTGAAGCTATGTGAAAAGCCTCTGTTGCTTCTGCCTAATTCTCTTGGGTCACCTGCACTGGGATCACGGAGCTGCCACAAGACCACCACGTTGTGAGGAAGCTCAGTCCATATGAAGAGGTCACATGGAGATGAAACAGCTGATACCCTCAGCTGAAGTTCCAGGCAGCAGCCAACATCAACTACCACACTGGGTCATGCTCCCCATTCTGCCTTTGACTCTTCACAGCTGAGCCCTCAGACACTGTGGAACACAGAGAAGCCATTCTCACCGTGGCCTGTCTGAATTGCTTACACACAGAAATTTGGGGGATAATAACATGGACAAGTTTTTGCCACTGTGTTTTAGGGTGATTTGTTAACCAGCAGTTGAAACAGGAGTAGTATTTTGTTCTACTACACACTTTTGGATGGGAAGCAAAAAAGAAAAGTTTATTCCTAGTCTATTTTACTTTCACTCTAGGCCAGCTAAAGCCAAAATAGTGTATTTGGTTTGAAAAGAGAAATGAAATAAAACCGGGCTCCGAATTTTCACTTTCTGCAGCACAGCTTCTTTGAGAAACAAATGGAAGGCAACCCCAAGAGGTTTTTCTTTTTTAAATGTCATGAGATCTTTCAGAAGATGATAAACATTTGCTTGGCAGTGTAGCTCCCCAGCAAAGATCAGGCAATTAATCACACATACACAACAATTTTTCTGTGGAGAAAATTTTTTATTAAAAATGCAATACTGTAAATGCTAAAAATACTTTCCATGCTTTAACCATCTCTTTAAAGGTATTTGAAAGTATTAAGCAAACAAAGGGTTTCTCTGCTCTAAAGTACAATACAGCGGATTTACTTTTATAATGTAAGCATCATTGTTTCTCCTAATGCTCAAAGCCGAGTAAACAGCAAGGCGAGCTGAGGGCCTGTGTGGGTCAGATGTGCTCTTGGCGGCCACTGGGTTTGCCTGATGACAGACAGTCCAGAGGAAAACCAGGGCAGTGTGCTCAGTATTTTTATTCATTTCCTAGGGCTGCTATCACAAATCGCCTCAAACTTGAAGGCTTAAAATGACAGAGATGTATTATGTCACCCTTATGGAGGCTAGAAGTCCTCAATCAAGGTGCTGGGAGGGTCATGGTCTCTCTGAAAGCTCCAGGGCAGGCGCCTTCCCGGCCTGTCCGGCCTCTGGTGGTGGCTGGCAATGCTTGGGCTGACTTGGAGCCATACCGCTCCCATCTCTGCAACGCGGCATGCTCCTCTGTGTGTGACCGTGTCTCCTTTCCTCTTCTTATAGGACACCTGTCATTTTGGATGAAGGGTCTCCTACTCCGGTACGGCCTCATCTTAACACAGTTATATCTGAAAAGACCCTATTTCCAGGCAGGGTCACGTTCACAGGTACCAGGGCTTAAGGCATCAACCCACCTTTTAGGGAGACACAGTTCAACCCATAGCAGGGTCCTAAACACAAAATCTAAATAAATGGCTGTAGTGGCAGGAGGAACTGTTGATTAATCCGGTGCGCCCCTGCTACTGCTCTGCATGTGGCCTGAAGACCCTGGGTGTAAATACCAACTGCCTATGCAGCTGTGTGAAACTGATTTCCCTCGCCAGTGTCAGAGTTCTTATCTGTGAGTGGGAGCTGACCGAGACCAGTGGCCCTGGGCAGGTCCTGTGAGCACCCCCTCCTGTGAAATGCTGACACCCAAGCTGCACCCCAGCCAGCCGAGCCAGAGCTTGCATGTTACCAGATCTCTTGATGATTCTGTGCACGTCAGAGCTTGAGGACTACCTAACACGGTTCTTGGGGCATAATGATTTGCCAATAAACACTAATCCCTTCTATTCATAAACACCACAAAAGCACTTAAATAAAACAGCTGAGTTAACATTTAATTTAATAACTATGGACTGCAGTGAAAGGGAGAAGGGAGGAAAGTAGGCCATGTTTCAGCTAACTTCCTCCTCCAGAAAGAAACTGGCTAACAAACTACAGGTTGTGTGAGACACAACTTTCAGGACTCTTGAATATCTCAGCTTTCTTTTTTATGTAAGTAAAGATTGCTTGGCTCAAATGGGAAAATGGCATTCAGGGAGGGGGGATAGCTAAGATAAATATTTTTAAAAGATCATGTTAACAGAAAAACAAAACAGGCGAGTTTAGAGATCATTAGTGTATCATTCTTATGAGAATTTAAATATGAATGTGTATTTAAATCTAAAAACAACAACCAACCACATAAAAAAGCTTGGAAGTCGTCTCTTTTCCCTCTCCGAACAATAGCAAAGACAAGCTGAAAATCAATAACTTTTCTTAGATCAGTCAAAGAACTGAGGTGGAGGATAAACCAGAGCCCTGAGAACTGAAGAGATGGGTGAAGAGGGAGAGTGCAGATCAGCTCGCTGGAGTCAGAGGCCACTGGGGCTGGTGAGAACACTTGAAGGTGCCGCTGGCAAGTCACGGGGGCTGAGGGTAGACTAACTTGAGAGTTAAAAACTCCTGGGAATGCTGGGACAGAGTCGTGAAACACATTTTTTTTTTTTTCTCTCCAGGAACCCCACCAGGTTCTCATGGTGAAGATACCCCATGTGTGGCCAGGGAGAAGGGAAAAGTAACCATTTTGAAATATGCTCAGATCATTCTCCACAACAAACACCACCAAGCCAATGTGGGGGAAAGGAAACAACCCAACTTTAGCCCCCTCTAGCCTGCGTTTTCTGGCATGAGAAGAGAAAAACCATCCGTGAAACACTGGTGAAGGTCTCAGCCCAGGCGCACAGGCTCACGGAAACACTGAGGCCTCATCACAGGGTCATGAAGTGGTTTCCCATCCCTCACCTTACCCCATATCAACAGGACTCCCATATAATAGCAGGGGGTTGCAGTGCAAAAAACCTGCAAGGACCAGACTCCTAAGAAGTAGTTCCTAAGAAACCCACAGACAATAAGGGAGACAAAAATCAGGACAGAAGACAAAAAGCTTCTGACCCCTACAGCTACAGGGGACAGTAGGCACAGCCTAACTTCCAGCCAGAAAAACATCAAACTTCTCACCAAAGGCCTGTCTACTTGAGTTCCCATAACCCTGTACATCTGTCTGGCTTTTCAAAAGAAATTACAAGACATGCCAGAAGGCATGGGAAAAAACCATCTGAAAAGATAAAGCAAGCATCAGAGTCAGACTTAGATATAGCAGAGACTTCCAAATTATTATATCAGGAATTCTAAGCAACTGTGATTATAATGCTAATGAAAAAAATTGGACAACATGCAAGAACAGATGGGTAATGTAAGGAGAGAGGGGAAGATTATGAGAAAGAAGCAAAGGAAATCTTAGGAACCAAAACCACCTCCATAACAGAAATGAAGCATGCACCCTGATGGGCTCATGGGTCCACTGAACATAGCCGAAGAAAGAATCAGTGAGCTTGAAGAGACATCAATAGAAACTGCCCAAACTGAAACGTAAAAAGAAAAAAAATATTTTAAATGAAATAAAATATGCAAGAACCATGGGACATAAAAGGCATAATATACACTAATGAATACCAAAAGGAAAACAAAGAAAGTCAAAGAGCAGAAGAAATATTTAAAGATTATAGTAATGACTGAGAATTTTCTAAAATCAAAGCACAGATTAAAGAATTTCAGAGAACATCAATCACAAGAGATACCCCAACATCAACACCTTAGCATATCATACTCAGACTACAGAAAAACAAAGTCCTAGAGAAAAATCTTGAAAGAAGCCTGTGGTGGGGGTGTCATGGTAGGGGACACTTACCCAGAGAGGAACAAAGATGGGCATTCCGTTAGACTTCTAGTCCACAACCAGGCAAGTGAGAGAGTGGAGTAAAAGATTCAAAGGTTTGAAAGAATAAAAAACCCATGTAAAATTTTGTATCCTGCAAAATTATCCTTCAAAGATGATGGAGAAGTAAAGACTCTCTCAAATCAATAAAATCTGAGGGAATTTGTCACCAGTAAGTATGCCTTGCAAGAAATGTTGAAAGAAGTTCTTCAGAGGGAAGGAAAAAGATATAGGTCAGGAATTCTTCTCTACTTAAAGAGAGGAAGAGAGTTGGAGAAGGAATAAAAGGAGACTCTTAGGTTGTCCTTAGAAGCCCTTACTGCTGACAGTGTTGAATTTTACCTGTGTTCTTAGAACACAGAGGAGGCTAAGAAATCTCCCATCCTTTGTGTTAGAGGAAAGGAATTCACTTCAAGATCCCTCTTTCTTGTATGACTTAAATTAGATTCATGGAAGCCCCTGTATTAGTCCATTTTCATACTGCTATAAAGAACTGCTGAAGTCTGGATAATTTATTACTTTCAATGGCAAAAACCACAATTTCTTTTGCACCACCCTAATATAAAGGAAAGAGATTTAATTGACTCACAGCTCAGCATGGCTGGGGAGGCCTCAGGGAACATACAGTCATGGCATAAAGCCAAGGGAAGCAAGGCATCTTCTTCACAAGGTGGCAGGAAAGAGAAGAGCTGAACGAAGAGGGAAGAGCCCCTTAGAAAGCCACCAGATCTCATGAGAACGCACTCATTCTCATCATTATCACGAGACCAACATGGGAGAAACCACCCCCATGATTCCATTACCTCCGCGTGGTCTCTGCCTTGACAGGTGGGAATTATGGGGATTACAATTCAAGATGAAACTTGGGTGGGGACACAATGCCTAACCGTATCACCACCCCTCCACCTGCTTACCTATGACAGGCCAGACATGGACCTTCCAAATTCGTATTATTTGCCTCATAAATTAGCTGAACTATTTTTTCCCCAAGATTAATGGAAACAAAATGCTTGTTTATCAAACTTTGATTAAGCTTCTCTCCTTTCCCCAGGTTCCAGAACCTTGGCCCACCATTAGCCTGAGCCAGTCTTCAGCCCCTTCTAAAAACAGGCTGGCTTCCAGAAGAACCTTCCCTGATCTACTAACCCCTCTTGGGACCCCTTCATCCACCTCCTCACATCCAGTTCTTTCTAGACTTGTTTATTTCTCCTGTAAAAGAAAACCTCTTTTTGCCTAACTATTGAGATGCCTGTAGATCTCATGTGTAGAGTGTTCTGTTTATTACAACAGTCTCCCCACACCTCACCACCATCCCTCCCCTTCCAATGATCCTTTTGAACAAAGTCTCTCCTAAGTTGTGGTTTATTTGACACTGTAAATCTGGCTTCTTACTTTGGCCGGGCTCCATGTCAAAGCCTGCCAGGCTCACACTCCCATCTCAGGAATCAGCTCCAGTCACCATCCAGTCCAAGCAAGTTTCTGGGAAGCATGTCCTCAGCCTTCTATGCTCACAGCACCAAGAGTTTTTGCTCACTTGCTTTTCAGGCACTTGAAGAGAAATGACAGAGATCTCCAGCTTCATTGCTGCTGAGACTATCAACATGTGCTTTCCTTAGTCAGGAGGTGTTTTTTTCCTACCTCTTCGGTAAAGAATTCCCTTTTTACAAGCAGTGTTTTCTTTGTTTGTTTGTTTTTGCACACAGTCACACTCACAATTAGCCTTGGATAGTCTAGGGCCTCCTGAGGATGGTTTTAGATGAATTGATGATAATTTGCCTTAGGGAAAAAAGTGTACAATCTGTGCAGAACTAAATATTCTGAATTGAATCATAAGATAGTTTTTAGAAGCTAGAGTTCTCTAGAGTTGCAGATTTTATTGCCAGAGCAGTGATGAAAGCAGTTTACTCATCTTCAAATTATGTAATATTCTGTAACTTTGAATTCGCTCTACAACTCTTCAAAGAGCCCATGCTGCTAAGAAAAGACAGACAACACATTCCATATCGCTTTGCTCATTCTGAATGTTTTGTTGACCGCCTCCTATCAGGTGCTCCTAGCTCCTGTGCCTGGGATGGATGACCCCAGTCTCAGGAATGGATGCCCACCTCCCTCCCACCTACCAACCTCCAGACCAAAGGAGCGCACTTTTTAGCTAGAGAGATAAATATTAAATAATGAATATGTTTGTTTTTATTTTTTAAAGTTTATTTTCATTGTGTTGAGGTTTTCCTTTAACTTACCAAACATATATGTCATTTTTAAAACTTACAACTAAAGTGCTGCCAATGAGACAACCTGCCAAGGTACTGAGAGTCAGTAGGACAGAGAGAATTGGGCATAAACTGGGTGTCAAACAGCTCAGGAAGAGCTAAGTGGGTGAGATTCTAAGAAACAACACTATGGAGAGTGTGGGACCATGATGCCCAAGGACTCCACCTACACTGTAAGTGCAGACATAACTCTCTGAGCAACTAAGATGGTATTTTTCAACACCAAAGCAATCAATATTTATGATACTGCATGGACATGTTGCAAAATACATATCAAAATTTGAAAAGTTGGGAAAAACAATTGAGGATCAGTAATTTAAGAATTAGGAGTATATTAGTCCATTTTCACACTACTATAAAGAACTGCCCAAGACTGGGTAATTTAAAAAGAAAAGAGGTTTAATTGACTCACATTTCAGCATGGCAGAGGAGGCCTCAGGAAACTTACAATCATGGCCCAAGGTGAAGGGAAGGCAAGGTACCTTCCTCACAAGGGGGCAGGAAGAAGAAGTGAATCCAGAAGGAACTACCAGACACTTATAAAACCATCAGATCTCACGAGAACTCACTCATTATCATGAGAACAGCATGAGGGAAACCACCCCCATGATTCAATTACCTCCACCTGGTCTCTCCCTTGACATGCAGGGATTGTGGGGATTACAATTCAAAATAAGATTTTGGGTGAGGAGACAGCCAAACCATATCGAGGAAAGATACATTCATGCATCTCCTCAGTATTTTTTACATTTAGGTGTTCTTTGGAATGATCTGGATTTAAATGACATGTTATTTATATTTGGCTATCTTAACTATTCAAAGATGAACTAAGGAAATGTGTTTATTGGATAAGGGAATGGAGGAAGGAGGCAACTGAAAATTTTAAGAGTCTAAAAACAAAACAAAACAAATGAAGCCAAACTTATACTCAGGATAAAAAAAATCATTCAGTTCTTTTCTTTCAAGGTGTATTTGGAATCTATTTATTGAGGTTAATAGCTAACCCACAGGGTGTCAGTGGACACAAAACAGTCAAGGTGCCTGGAATTTGGATTCTGGTGGCAAAACACAGTCAATAAAGAAATACATGAGAAAATAAGGTGAGTTCAGGGGTGTGAAATGTCAAGATTTTGATAATTATACTACAAAATGCAGGCATAAAATGTGTGTATCCCTCATTCCTTCAATACATCCTCAGAGATAATCCCTGGTAAATTAGGGCTTTCATGCACTTTTTTCCTTTCCATTTTTTGTTTTCTGGAGGCAGCCAAAAGGCATGGCCAGAGCCTGAGCAGGATAAATATCTTCCTCTTTTAAAAGCTCCATAATCCCCTATGGACCTAAAACCAATCCCCAGTGCTCTTACAAGAAGAGGAGAGATTCACAGTAAAGATGGAAACAGGTACTAAAAGCCAAGGAGTGCCAGCAAGCACCAGGAGCTAAGCAAGAGGCAGTGAACACGTTCTTCCCCAGAGCCTCCTAAGGAGCCAGCTTTGCTGACATTTGATTTTGGATTGCTAGACTCCACTACTGTAAGTGAATAAGTTTCTGTTCAATTAAGACATCAGTCTATGGTAGTTTGTTAGGGTGGTTTTAGAAAATTTATACACTACCTCATTGGAAATAACTACCTTTAACATTAAATAGACATCATTCTAGATTATATATATATATATATATATATATATATGTGTGTGTGTGTGTGTGTGTGTGTGTGTGTGTGTGTAATATACCTTTATAAGCAAAATTCCAGATGTATCTCTATATCATATCATATATCCACATCATATATATGTAACCCATATATATCATTCCCAATGGATAGATAGGTACAGATATGTACTGACAGATGGTAGATTGACAGAAATATTTCCATTATGATGGGGGTAATTCTATACATTCTACATTAAATGTGATTTTATTTGAGTGTATCTGAAGAAAAAGAGTAGATCTATCCTTCTATTGCACTGTTTTCCTATTTTTGTGGTAAAATCTTGTTGTTCAGTTTTTTCAATTTTTTATAGGGCAAACCCTTACTATTTGCTATGGTCTAAATGTTTGTTTCTCCTCACAAATCCAGATGTTGAAATCTAATCATGAACGTGATGGTATTAGGAGGTGGGGCTGTTGGGAGATGTGGGTACTAGGAGGTGGGGCTGCTGGAAGATGATGGTATTAGGAGCTGGGGCTGCTGGCTCTGCCCTCATGAATTGGATTAGTTCCTATCTTAGTCCATTCAGGCTTCTATAACTACCTCAAACTGGGTCATTTATAACCAGTAGAAATTTACTGCTTACAGTTCCAGGGGGTGAGGTGGAGACAATGAGTCCAAGATTAAGGTACTGGCAGATTCAGTGTCTGTTGAAGCCTCACTCTTTGTTTCATAGATGACGCCTTCTTTCTTTATCTTCACGTGGTAAAGAAGGGGTGAACAAGCTTCCTTGGGCCTCTTTTATAAGTGCACTGCTATGGTTTAAATGTATGTGTCTCTCTAAAATTCTTATATTGCAGCCTAATACCTACTGTAATGACATTAAAAGCTGAAGCCATTTGGGAAGTGATTAAGAAATGAGGCTCTACCCTCTTGAATGGGAGTAGGTATTCTTACAAAAGAGGTTGACAGGAGTGTCCTAGTACCCTCCTTTTTTATTTTTGTTTTGGCCTTTTGCCTTCCATCCCTTCCCTCATTCGAGGACAAAGTGTTCGTCCCCTCCTGTGGATGCAGCAAAAAGGCACTGTCTTGGAAGCAGAGAGCAAGCCCTTATCAGACACTGAATCTGCTGATACCTTTATTTTGGAATTCCTAGACTTCAGAACTCTGAGAAATAGTGTCTATTATTTATAAATCACTCAGTCTAAAGTATTCTGTTATAGCAGTGGGAATGGACTGAGATAGGCACTAATTTCAGTTTTGAGGTTAGAGCCCTCATAACCTAATAAATGTCCCAAAGCCCCACATTTTAATACTATTTCACTGGTGATTAGGTTTCAATATATTAATTTGAGATGACACAAACTTTCAGACCCTAGAAGTGCCATTAAAATAGAGCTTAGAGAGCTAGCTCGCCCCTTCTATCATGTGAGGACACAGTGAGTGGGTGTCTTCTGTGAGTCATCTGTGAATCTCTGGGTCTGCACCAGAGACCAGATCAGCTAGCACCCGGATCTTGGATTTCCAACCTTCAGAACTGTGATAAATAAATTTGTTGTTTATAAGCTGACTAGTTTATGGTATTTTGTTATAGCAGTCCACACAGACTAATACACTGCTCTTCTTTGTTTCCAAGTTTTCTTGATTATTCATTATGTGATCTTCCATCTAAAACTTTAGATTATTTAATTAGTTCTAAGACACATATCACCAAGAGAATTTGGGTCTCTCATGAGAATTGCACTAATTTTGTGATTTGACTTGGGAAGAATTGGCAATATTTTTGATACTGACTACTCATCTAAGAATACAGCATGTTTTACATTTACTAGGGCCTTATTACTGCCTTTTCAGTAAAGGTTTATCATAAAGATTATGTAACTTGTTAAAGTGTATTCCTAAGTATTTTATGGTTTCTGTTGCCAATGTGGAGAAAATATTATTTCATTTTTAATAGGTTTTTGCTTATTCAAAGGAACAATTCTAATTTTTCTATTTAGTTAATCTTTATTATTTATTTATAATTTTAAAATTATTTTAAAATTGAGGCACCTAGATTTTCAAGGGTTTCTATCATCTGAAAATATTAATGTTGCCTTTTCCTTTTGGGACTCAATAGTGATACAGTTTGTTGTACCACATAGGGACGAGGCTTTTTGTCGCTAGAGTTGAGAAGAGCTTGCTAGTTATGTGCTAGGGCTTTGCACAACATGACGTAGGTGCACGTTCCTGCTCTGTCACCTACTAGTTGTGTGACCCTTATTTAACCTCTGTGGACCTCAGGTCCTCATCTCTGAAACGGGGATAAGAGTAGTACTTAATTCAGAATTGTAAGAATTAAGCACTTGTTAATACATTCAAGCATTTAGAACGCACATTAAGCCCTATGGTAAGCATTAGATTCCATTCATCAAAACCTGCTGCATACTTGAGTCTCATAAGCACTTCAGAAAGTGTGGTATCTCCATTCTACGAATGAGGAAACTAAGTTCAAGGCAGCAAGTGATCAGCACAGGGCCACTTGTATATACATTTTAGGGCTGCCCCACAAGACCAGCTCCTAGAAAATAATGCAATCAATCAACTTCTGCGAGGCAGGACTTAAATCGCACTAAAAGGTGTTTAATTCATTCAACATGGCTTTGGCATTTTACCAGGAAGGGGGAAAAAAGTAAACTGAAGCAAAAGCCAGAGTCTCCCAACTATTGCATCTCAGGCTTCCGCCAAAACCGACGGCAAAAAACGAGTGCGCTCGGAAGCGCCCGCCTACATTCGGCAAAAATCGTCAGGGGGCGGAGCCCACGCTTCGGCACGTTCCGCGCAGGGCATTGTGGGAAGGGCGGCCGGTGCAGCCGTAGCTGCCATCTTAGGGTCGCTTTGCGCTGCGGCTTTCTCGTTGGAGGCGGCCTTCGTAGCGGCTGTAGACGTGGGGAAACGGCACAAAGTCCGCTGGCCAACAGCTTTCCTTCCTCCGGCCTCGGTGGGACCTCCATCCCGCGTCCGAAGGCGGAGGCGAGGGGAACCGGCCGCGTGAGGGGCCTGAGGCGAGCGGTGGTTAGAGCGTCGCCCGGAAGGATGGGCCGGTCTCGGAGCCGGAGCTCGTCCCGCTCCAAGCACACCAAGAGCAGCAAGCACAACAAGAAGCGCAGCCGGTCCCGGTCGCGGTCTCGGGACAAGGAGCGCGTGCGGAAGCGTTCCAAATCTCGGGAAAGTAAACGGAACCGGCGGCGGGAGTCGCGGTCTCGATCGCGCTCCACCAACACGGCCGTCTCCCGGCGCGAGAGGGACCGGGAGCGCGCCTCCTCCCCGCCCGACCGCATCGACATCTTCGGGCGCACGGTGAGCAAGCGCAGCAGCCTGGACGAGAAGCAGAAGCGAGAGGAGGAGGAGAAGAAAGCGGAGTTTGAGCGGCAGCGAAAAATGTGAGTGTCCGTAGTGGGAGGGGCCAGGGCGGGGCGGCGCGGGCCGGGAGAATGGCGGGGAGGGTGCGGGCCTGGGGACGGGGCGCGGGAAAGGGCCAGGGAGGCTGTGGCGGAGCGGGGAGCTTGGCGTTTGGAAAGCCTGGGGCAGGACAGACCCAGGAGCTGTTCGGGGTCTGGGCAGAAATTTGAGGGTTTGGGCAGAAAGGGCTTAAATGGGAGAAGGCGATTTTGGCGCGCGAGAGGAGTGATGTCCCGGAAGTAGGGGTGGAGTTCAGAGTGAAGTCCGAAAGCTGCGTCGGCGGGGGAGGCCGGGAGCGAGCTGGCCTGCAGATGTGGAGGGTGGGGAGCGTTTCCAGGTCGACTTGAGAAGGAGACAGAAGGAAAGAGAAGGGAATTCACCTTGAGATGCGAATCACAGCTGGCCAGAAGCATTCTGTTGAAGCTCAGATTTGGTAGAGGGTATAAGTACTCTCGGGAATCATACGCTTTAGGTGGTCTGCCAGAAAAATGCCTTTTCACTTTAGTGTGTGCCTGTTAAGTTGTCGGGGTTGCTTTTTTCCCCCTCGAACCTACACCCTCACCCCTTTCTTGAGATGTTTAAAAAAAAGGTGGGGAGGCACAGACCTTAAGTGTACAGTGCGATGAGTTTTTTGATCCTTGAATTCACCTGTGTAATCACCGTCCCAAAGCCCACTCTTTTTTTTTTTAACTTTATTTTTTTCTAGCAAACACATGCAGTTTTGTTGTTTCCCTTAAATTGTACTACTTCAGAAGACACTTTGAATACTTGTTTTTATTTTGGTGTTGCTCACAAGAGTTTTTATTTAATGAAAACTAAAGTTACAATGTGTTTCTGAAAAAGTCAGCTCATGTATTTCTGGCTATAAAAATAGATGTAGACAATCCCAAACTAAAGGAACGTTTGGGTTTTAAAATGTAGGGATTTGTTGTATGTTCTGCTTTAAGATCATCATACTTTGGTGCTCTGAGTATTCAGTTCCCAAAAACTACATTGAAAAGTAGGTTTGAACAGTCGTAGTAACTCCTTATTTAACCAGCTATTCTTGGTCAGTTTTTCAGTGAATATTTAGAAGTGCTCATGGGGCAGGAACTTTACTAAATTTATGATTTTCTTGAGGCGAGTTTATGTGTACTGAATTGTTTGGGAGTTTTGTAGCTTTCTGTAGTTGGAATTGTGTTAGGTGGATTTTCCAGCACACACAGTTTGTTTCTAAAACCAAAATTACTAAAAGGTAGGACTGGAGCACTAATAATACAGAAGAAGCTGTACCTGGAGCTGTTTTGCTTCCTACATTCTTTTAAAACACCTGCAGCTCTCATTTTTTCTGTGCTTAGAACTGTCAGTGATATACATGAAAACACAGTTAAAGTAATTGTTTCACATTAAACCTTGATTTTATAAAATCCAACTTTTGGGTCTGGAACAAGGCCCTTAGCTATAAAGCTCTTGAATATCAATAGATGAAAGTATGAATAAGACATTGCTGAGATAATTTCTTCATGTGAAAACAAAGGAGACCTTCAAAGAGTAATGACTTGCTTTTTACTAGAAAGCTAAGATTTGTAGGAAATATGAAAAGAAACTTAGTATGCAGAGAATAAATAGAAGCATTTAGCAAGTTTCACGTGGACAGCAGAGAAGAAATTCAGGAATTAAATGATGGGAAATAAAGGAGCTATATATAGAGTTCTCTGGTTTGAGAGAAGACACAAACTGTCAATAGTATTTAGGAGGGAGAAGGGGTCAGGGCTAGCAGCCACCTGTACACTAAATTCCTGGGTGCCATGCAGTGGGCATTACTTAGTGTATTCTGATACCTTGGAAACAATGCAAAAGAAACAGTGGAAAGACTTAAGTGTTGGAGCTTTGGGAATGGAAGGAAATAGTTTTCAGTTTACGTATCCTGTTGGTTAGTTTATTCATTTAACTAATGTTTATTGAGCATTTAATAAGTGCCAGGCACTGTGCTAGGTGCTGTTAATGTAAAGATGATTGGCCCTTCTTCCAAGATCTTGATTTAGCTCAAAGACAGATTATTAAATAGGAGTGACAGTAATATAAACTGTATAAAGAAATTGTTCTTTGTGGGTGTCTTAAAAAATGAGTGGAGGATATAAGAATATGACAATGTCAGGCAAGGTGTAGGACATATGTGGATCATAGAGCCTCCTCTCCCAACTCCTGCCAAAATAAAGGAAATGGGGGTGGGAGTGGGGGGAATGGTCTTAAAGTGGAATAATCAGGTGACTGTTGACTTAGAACATAAAGTTCTGTAAATACTTAAGTCATAGAGTGACTGGAGAGGTAAATAGAGGCTGGGAATCATGTTAGGGTTGTTATATGTCATATTATTAAAGAGCTTGGATTTCATCCTAGAAACAGGAAGGATTTTAAGCAGGTAAATGACGTGGGGTGCCTTTTTTGTTCTGGTTGTTGTATGGGATGGAAACTAGTTAAGAGGTGGGTACAGAATTTTACACAGGAGTAGTGAGGTTGGTTTTTGGAAAGGACAGGAGGGACAAATTTAAGAAACATTTAGGGTATATTAAATGAAATGTAGGACTTCAGGAGAAGATTGTTAGTTCTCGTGTTTATAGTGTGACTATTGCAACTTATCTACCAAATGTTTCAGTAACAACCAAGTGGCAGGTACTGGTTAAAATGTCACAGAAACTTTGTGAATAGTGGATAAGGGAGAGGCAAGGAGGATAAGGGAGAGGGAAATGGGATAAGAGAATTTCCACTTGGTGCCTCCACTGTGACACTAGTTTTGGATATACTGGACTGAGTTTATCCAGAGTTGATAATGTGAGACTGAAGCCTAGCTAAGAGAGGCTTCACTGAATGCCAGTGAAACCTTGAGAGTATATGGAATGACCCAGGGAGAATGTGGAGAGAGAAGAGTGATTCATTCAAGGGACTGAAAGAACCTTAGGACATGTCTGTATTTGCAGTTGGGAAGAGAAAGAAAAACCCATGATGGAAGCAGAAAGGAATATGATAAGAATGCATAGTGTCAAGTGCACTTTCAAGAAGTCTAGTTAGATGGAAAGAGACAATAAAATAAGAACCGTAGGGTTTAACTAATTAGGAATTCTTAAGAACCGTAGGGTTTAACTAATTAGGAATTCTTTGGTAAGATCGGAAAACTTATTGGTTTACCACTTACAATTCTGAGGTGTTGAATAAATCACCTACCTCTGACCTTGTTTTTTAATCTGTGAAATGGAGATTGTCTGTCTTGCTTATTGTGAAAATTGGAGATAATGTATTTACAGTATCTAGACATATGTGGCATATAATGGGCCTCAATATGTAATGTTATTTAACGTAACTTACATACATGGAGCCAGACTGAGCCTTGTGAATTAAGACATGATCTTAAGAGTTGTAATCTTAATTCTTGAAAGGTAGGCCTTTAAATTTTTAAACACTGTTGCCCTCAATTTTGAATAGGCAGTTCACATCGTTCAAAATTCAGTTAAAAAGATCTCCCTCTCATCTCTGTGTCCTAGCCGTTCAGCGTGTTCTTCTCACCCCTCCCCTTACACCAGTAGCACCATTATCTTAAATGCTCTTTTGAGTTGCCTGCATGCATGTTGTGTTAACTGTTGAAAAAATAGCTGAAAATTACTTGCAGCAAATCAGGAAAATGTCAGTGGCATAGTAACTTACTCTATCCTGTGATATCCTTGGTTAGAATATCCTCAGTGTTCAACTACATGACAGAAAAGCCGCCTAGATAGTGTCTACACTCAACTGGGATCTATACGAGTGATTCTTAGAATATGTGGACAGCTCATTGTGAGAGCAAAGAAGAGCTTTTATGAGCAAATTGAGTATATGGGACCACATGTTTTTGGAGGTGAAGGCTCCGACAGAACATTATAAGGCCTAGCTGATGTTAAGAATATGTGTGCATTTATGTATTTATTATTTTTTTAGAGACAGAGTCTCACTGTTTCCCAGGCTGATCTTGAACTCCTGCCCTCAAGTAATCCTTCTACCTCAGCCTTTCAGAGTGCTGGGATTACAGGTGTGAGCCACTGTACCCAGCCTATACTTTTTAAAAATTCTTTTGTTAAGATGATTATTATTATTTTGGTGGTTAATTCTGTGCACTTGTCTTTGCCTCTCTCATTTCCTGCAGAAACCAGTGTAGGGTGGTAGTGTAGTGCTTGCTTGAGATCATTAGCTTTGACATCTACCTAGGTTCAGTGAAACAGCTCACAACATCCAGTGTGCTTGAGTCCAGAAACTTAAGCTCCTTGTTTTTAGTTTCCTCAGTAAAAATGAGATACGTACCCACTGCATAGAAATAATTATGTGGTTTAAATGATGACATGATATATAAAGCTTTTGGCCCAATACTATTTGTTACCTACACAAGTAAATACTGTTTGCTAATAATTATTATGCGATTCCTAGAAGTAAGCCTCTAGTATTGAGTTCCCACATTTTAAAGATGTTTTTAAATAATGGTGTCAGTTACTCTGTATGGAGTAATAATCTTGTTAAGTGCAGGAGTGCTAGAGTCTTGCTGTTTTGTTTTTAATAGTTTCCATTTTAAAGTTCATTGTGAGTAGTGTTTTAAAAATACCTGAGAACATGAAGAAAATGAGACCTAGTATTATGGACCATTTTCACTTAAAACCTTGAAGGTCTTGGTTTAACGATTTTCATTAGTATCACGTATTATTGGCAGGGGAATGGAAATTCAGCAGAGGAGCATGAGGAAAAGATTAGAAAAAAGAACATCACAAGGGTGACAACTACTATAGCAAGGGTCTTAAGGAGTGAATAGGCTGTTAGATATTAGATGACACCTATTTTGCAAGACACTAATGACCCACTGAAGAACGTTCCAGTGCCTCTTATGGGAGTAGGTAGGCGTAATAGTGGTTTTATCATTGATGATGATGAATTTGCCATCAGTAAAGATGAATACATGCTTAATTCAGTTGTATATGTGCTCATTGGTTTGCTGAATTAAGTGTTTGGTGAGGGGATAAAATTGAGCTTTCCCTCAGCACTGGTTCTAAAATTTGATTTAAAATTTTTTTTCTGATTACTGAAGTAGCATTTTTAATTTTACAAAGAAAAACAGCAAAAATTATATTCTTGCTAACAATTCTAGGCAAACAGTTGCTCTGGTACCCTGAAACCTGCCTGTTGCATGGGTGGAATGCCTTGCAGTTCCTCCAGGAACACAGGGAGATAAGCAGCCTTGTGTGAAACCGCACTAGGCCATTTCTCATTCTCCAGTGTTTCAGTGGAGCATGGGACTTTCCACTTGCCCACTCTTTGGGCTATAAAGTCGCTGAGCTGTAGTTAGAATTGACTCCTTAACAGCAGAGCAACCCACAGCCTGCCTGTATTGCCTGTTACCTGGGCCCTCTGATTTGATTTTATTGGTGGAAATAGAAGCAGGGAGCTGACACCATTCTGATTTGAGTTTTGCTAAGTCAATTTATTTGGCTCATTTTCTTCTTACTGACCAAGTCTGTGGATGAGGCACTGTAGCCATTTGCTTTTGCCTAGGGATGGGCTTGGCTGTCAGAAAAATAACCCTGAGTGTCAGATCTCTTCTACCTTCACCAGATTCTTAAGTTAAGTTGGCAACTTTCTACTGCTAGGGCCTTCTTTCTGCTTTGTGTGGAGTTTTAATTAGAACTGTGTTGCATTATCTTTTTTTTTTTTAATAGTACTGTAATCCACTTAGCATTGCTAATTAAGTCACATTGTACTGGTTTTGAAATTTTAAATATTAAGTTTCTTCTTAGGCTTTTCTACATTTACTAATTTCAGAAGAACCAACTAGCAAAAGTGAGTATGTATATACATTTTAAACTATTACGAAAAATTTACATATACACAAAGGTAGATGATGATGATGATGATTATCATCATCATTCTTGTATATCCATTATCTAGGTTCAATGTTAGTCAGCCTCGTTTCATTTATTAGTTCTCTTTCCCTTTGGATGAAGTAGAGAAACAACATTTTATATTGAAATGTAGTTTAATTTCTGTTGAAATTGTTGTCTGATTTCCTTTTATATGTTCTTGGTGATTGATTTTTTTTTTTTTAAAGTATTGGGGAAGATATCTGCTGTCATACTGAGCTGCTGTAAATAAAGCCTTATTGTAACCACTCCTGTCCTCTATTTAATTGGAAGTTAAGGAAAAGGGGCGTAGTAAGGCTTAGGGTTTCATATCTTTTTTAAAAACTTAGTTTTGGAAAGGGAAAGGGAAATAAGAAACAAACAACAGATTCCTGAGAATGAGTGTTGCAAACATCTAGGCCCTTAAAGGAAAATACACTTTCTCAAGTACCTACTGTCTCCTTGACAGAAGAATGTAAACACTGAAATGCATCAGATTGTTTAAGACACATTGGTCTTAGTGTGTTATCACTGTGAATAAGTAACAGGAGTTTGAGAGCCCTTGGGTGAGAATTGAATCATCCCCAAGAATAGAGTTGAGTTGAAGTGGACTGGGGTGTTTAAAGGTCACTTAGAAATTGTAAAGTCTTTACTAAACATATAAATTGAATGACTCTTATATGTATGTCGAATGAGTCATCAAAAGATAAAGCTTGCAGATTGTATTTAATTTTGAGGGTTGCGAGAAAGTTGAAACATGAGTTGGCCTCTTAGGATTTATATATACTGGAAGGGCCTCAGACTTTAAATTATTGTCTCAGAGTGCTATTTAGTAGAAGTAATATGAACAATATATACAATATAGAACTTTCTAGTAGTCATGTTAGAAAGAAACCAGTGAAATTAATTTTAGTGTATATTTTAGTTTATCCAAAATACCATTTTTAACACAAAATCAAATAAAAATAGGTCATCATTTATATTCTTTTTCTGCGTACTAATTTTCATTTCAGACAGACACATATGATTAGTGGCTATCACTGAATATCATTGGTATAAATGTGCAGGATTTCCACAGTAGTGCCTTGATAAATGTCAGTAATTTCAGCACAAAATTTTATTTTGAGTAAATTGGTTTATAATATCAAAATGGGATTGGAATAATTAAAACTGTAGTAACATGCTTTATTGAACTTTTTCTGGTAATAAAAATATATTTTTACCCACTTTCCCATTTCTAGAGGAGGTTTTAATTGAAAATTAACATAAGGAAGAAAAGACGATAAGGAACTATGAAGCTCTTATATCAGTTCAAAACTTAAGTTGGTCATATTTTCAGTAAAAACTATGTACTGTTGCTCCAGCAGTCTGAATCTCTTCAATCTATTTATTCTCTTTTTGCTTAGTGGGAATTGAATTTAGCCAGTCTGACTTGCCTGCTACATAATTTCTCCTTCCTTCTCCTTAGCTTAGCCCCAGACCGAGTGGATTAGCAAATGAACAAATCCATATATTTTAACAGTGTGTCCTCTGATTATAAAGTAGATAACAGAAGTAGATTTTCTGTTTCAGATTAATCATTTCTAAATTAGAACTAATGAATTAGGCTCTTTGTATATACCTGCCTTCCTGTATTCAGAATACGATAAAGGAAAAAAAGATTTTATATTCATTTGAATTTCTGTATCAGTTAACATCTTGGTGTCTGCCATTCCCTTAAATGTGACGTGAAAATGAACCATTGAATAATATCAGGCCCAATGGCTTGATAGACTTAAAACTAGTTTTGTTTAAACATGTAGTTTAAAAAATAAACGTCTAACTCGTTTTTTTTCACTTTATTTGCTAGTCGACAGCAGGAAATAGAAGAAAAACTCATCGAGGAAGAAACAGCACGAAGAGTGGAAGAATTGGTGGCAAAAAGGGTGGAGGAAGAACTGGAGAAAAGGAAGGATGAAATTGAACGAGAAGTTCTCCGAAGGGTGGAGGAAGCCAAGCGCATCATGGAAAAGCAGTTGCTCGAAGAACTCGAGCGACAGAGACAAGCTGAGCTTGCAGCACAAAAAGCTAGAGAGGTAACGCTCGGTCGTTTGGAAAGTAGAGACAGTCCATGGCAAAACTTTCAGTGTTGGGTTCTGCCTCCTGCTCAGTTCAGAAAGAGATGGAATACAGACTATCTAATTCCTTTCTCGTCTAAACTTACATTGCTGCGAAAGTTAATTTTTTAGCCTATTCAGAAGTGCTGACTGATAACTTAAAAGTTGGAAGCTTTTATAAAACATATTCAAGGATACTTTTTGATTTAATAGAACTGGCTGTCTATTTGAGAAGTGTTTGAAACTTTTGCCATGGCTGCAGGACTTACATTCTTTCTTGGGAGGACGGTGGGGAGACAGGGAGTGGTAAAGGGAAAAGGTTAAAAATCCACCTGTGGTTGTATATTCTTCTATTCTATCACCCTGTTACCTAGACTGTGAGAGGCTTTTGCCTTCAGTCAGATTAAAAAGAGCAGGGCCTAACATTGAGTGATAGCACCTGCTTTGATAAATAGGTTTTCTCACTCTTCTTTTTTTCCTTCTTTTATCCCTCACTCCCTCCCCTAAATCCTGCTTCGGCACAATGGACTAATTCTAGCATTCTGATCATAAGGCCCTCCATTTTCCTAATGTGTTTCAAGGAATCTTTTTAGGAAAAATATCCAGATTATTCATCCACTTTTTTTTAGTATCTACTAACAACTCCTTTTTTTCTCTAGAGAGTTATGAAGGAACAGGTTGTCCTTGTCTGGAGTCAAGCTAAACACATGATTTGTTTTATCAGCAGCTGGAGCAGAAGTTGAAAATGTCTTTCTGTGAGACAGTAATTTGCTACTGAAGCTTTATAGCTTGTTTGCACTGATTACTCCAGGATCCAAAAAGTTGGTGAAAGTCACTGAAACACTCAAGGCAAATTACTTTACACCCCTGAGTGTCTTATCACCATAGTTTGCATAATAAATATGAATCCCATTGATGTGTGACATAGGAAATCCTGTAGTTGTATTTTCTTGAACTGAAATATTTGACTCAAAATAATGATGACTCATTGTCATTTTTCATCTTTGCATTATGGACAAGTTGACATATTAAATTTCTTTGCTTTCTGATAAGCTTAGCTATTAAAATGTATTTTCCCTTGTCCTGTCTTTATCTAGGTATACATGCTTATATTTATAGTGGGTTTCATGGACTATAAAATTGAATGTGTGAAATTTTTATTTATAACAGTGCTTTTAATGAAGATTTTTTGGAGTAATGGTGCTGTCTTGTAGCGAGTTATTAATCATAGTAAGATTTTTTTCTCTTCATTTGCTTTTTTGTTTCATATTAACAATTTTTTTTTACACGGACACAACCCTCTGACAGTCTTTCCAAATATTAAAATCATTTGAATATGTATGCTGTGATCTGAACACTGCCCAAACCATCAAGCAGTCTTCATACAGTTTGCATTATAAAATCTCATTAAATTCTCCAAGAAAAAATAAGTTGAAGAATTTTATTTCCTGACCATGCATCCCCTGGATTTCTGAGTTTCAGTTCAGATTGTAGATGACAATATAAGCTGCCTTCCGAAATTGTCAACATCTGAATGTTAAGTCCATTTTCCCCATGGAAGAAGCCCGTAGTTCCATGAAGTATGGATTACCATTTGTATTTTTCACTAACAGTAAATGTATTTTTCTTATTAATTGTTTGCCTTAGGATGATGAATTACATTTTTTGTTCCTTCTTACCATAAACATCTGCATTCCTCAGCTCAGCCTTCCTTGTATGTTGTTTCTTTATAAATGGTTGAGCTGCTGATGCAGGTATTGCCAAGCTAACAGTACAAATCATTTTAAAGAGGAAGCTGGCGCGTATGGCAGCCGAGGAGCACACTCTGCAGGACACTGGACAAGACAGTAAATATTCAACTTTTAATGCTGATTAAAGGAGTATAGGTAAAGAATACGTAGGTATACATAATTGGTGAGACAAATATTCACTTTATTTATATTTTATATATTATTTTTTTAATTTGGTAAATACTATCCAGTTTTGTAGTTGTCCTTGTTGATTTGTGTGATATTAAAGTATTAGTAATAATTGCCAGGAAACTATCATTAGGGAGGGTTTAGTTGGTTGCTGTTTGGACTGGGAGGGATGATTTAAATTTAGTGCTAGAAACCAATTTTAGTGGCTGCACAGTTTATCATTTATCAGACAGAAGGTAGCTATGCAGCTACCCCGTAAGTCATATCAAAAAAGTTCAGAGGAAGATTAGTAAATATTTATCAATAAAAATAAACATTTTGTTTTTCTAACATCTTAACATATCCTCCCCTTTAGGAGGAAGAACGTGCAAAACGTGAGGAACTAGAGCGAATACTGGAAGAGAATAACCGAAAAATTGCAGAAGCACAAGCCAAACTGGTAAGTATAAAGCATATGTGAAAAGTATTTTGTATTTTGCTTATTTATTTTTTTCAGATTTTGTGGATTGATTTTTGTGCTCTGTAATTTGACTTATTTTGAGGCAATTATCTGGACTAACTTTCAAGGCTTTTTGAGGCAAGGACAGGAATAATTGAGTAGACTTTTACTTCCAGTCTGGACAGAAATCCAAAATTTGCAGTGATTTAAAAAACAGGTTTTCTGTGGAAATTGTTTTGTTCTCTATCCCCAGTTTTCCTAACCTCATTCACATTTTTCCTATGCCAAAAAAACTAATAGCAACAACAACAAAAGCTTGGAGGTGTATTTAAATCAACTATAATATGTACCATTTTTCTTTATATTCGTTGGCTTATTACCAGGAGTAGATAGTATGTTTTTGATAGTAAGTGCACCAGAATAATTTCCTATCCCTAGTTTATAATCTATCAAGAAATACAGAGTCTTTGGTAATATATAATATAGAAAGATGAGGAAAAAGCAAGTTGTAAGCTCCAATTACATGGTATAAAGAAATTTTGTAGTTATAAATGCACAGAAAAACATCTGAGAGGGTTCAGTTAGTTAACTGGACCCCATTGAGAGTAGTGGTGAAGGGGTACCGTAGATAATCTTAATAGGAATGTAAAAAGTTAATGTGGGACAGTCATTTCTAGAGCATCCTCTTCTGAAAGATAGTGTACTCCAGTAACAAATAATGCTAGAAATATTCCAGATAACTTAGTGAGCATGGCACAGTGGATTCTTGGTAAATATCACCTGGTATTTGTGAAGGCCATAATGAAATCTATTGGAAAGCTATAATCTGCTTTTCCAAAGAAAATCTTAAAATCTGCTAAGGTAGCAAAAGCAATAGGAATGTGAAATAGATGAGTCATTATAAGTTATATTACTACATGCTTATGAATAAGTATCTGATAACTTTTTTGTTTTGTCAGTGATTCTGTATAAGGAGAGAATCTCAATGCAGATAGGAAGAAGAGGAAAAGTATGAATCTGAATTTGAGATTAGAAGGTTGAGCTTTGAAGGGTAAATACACTCTGGTTTGTGAGGCATGGATGTTTCAGAAAAGAGGAAAAAGATATGATTGACAGTTAAATCATTGAAGCAAGATTACTGAGCAGGTAGAACTACACCTCCTTTTAGGACATGTTAAAGAGATTGGGTAGCTATGGTGGCTTCAGTTTGTGGGTGGCCTGGAAGCTTAGTGTGCCCTGCCAAGATTTTGATCCCTTCTGACCCTGTGGTAGCTAGAGGTGGCTTGGCCTCCTTATATTATTCTTAGTCTTTGATTTGCCCCCATGAAAATAAAAATATGACTTTCGGTGTGTGATTACTGGAAAAAATATTGGTAATCATAATCTAATACTTCTCAAATGATAGTAAATGGCCAGTTTTTATTTTTTTAATTCCAGTTTGTCTCAGATTTCTACTTTTGCAAAATACAGTTAAGATGAATTACTAGAAAAATGAGGTCAGATTGCTGTAAAAACTTCTAAAACACTTATTGATTTGTCCTGATTGGGAATTGATTATTTTGTAGATCCTAAGTGGTCTGTAGGCCATGCTTAACACTAGCACTCTTCTAGATCGCACAGATTTAGATTTGATCAGAGTAATACTTCTTGTTTTGTTTTTTGTTTCATTTTTGAGACAGAGTTTCACTCTTGTTGCCCAGGTTGGAGTGCAATGGTGCAATCTTGGCTCATTGCAACCTCTGCCTCCTGAATTCAGCGATTCTACTCCTTCAGCTTCTCTAGTAGCTAAGATTATAGGTGCCTGCCACCGTGCTTGGCTAATTTTTCTATTTTAGTAGAGATGGGTTTTACCATGTGGGTCAGGCTGGTCTTGAACTACTGACTTCATGTGATCCACCCGCCTTGGCCTCCCAAAGTGCTAGTTACGTGCCACCACTTCCGGCGCAGAGTGACACTATTCTGATGGCATATCTTTGATAAACTTCAGTAAAAATATACTTGAGGGAAAAAGAGGCTTGAATTTGAAAAAGTTGAATAAGAATTTGAACATACTTAACATGTCTGCTTACAGTGTTCAATAAAGTTGGAAGCCTAAGAAATTTATGATACTGGAGAAAAGGTTTTTTATGTGGTTGTATTGGTAGTTCTGTGCTGACAGGGAAAGTAGGATGTTAATTGTGTCGGAGGAGACAAAAAATGTATAAAGATGACAAGGTACACATTGTGACCCACTTGCACTTTTATTGCCTTTTTCCCTCCCCTTCCTCTCAATTTTGAGCACTAGTCTTTAGTCTCTATGTATGTTTATTGGAAAATATGTAAAGTATATTCAAAGTCCTATTAAAGTATAGCTTGTAATGTGGACAGATCACATTGTTTTTGATGCCATATAAAGCAAGAAGAATGGGAAGGATTCGGCCTCTAGAAAATGATGAATGAGGAAAGATGATCAAAGGTGTAACTGTTTCCTAAAATCTAGATTGAGAAAAGCAACCTGATGAAAAAGTAGACAAGCCATTAAGTGCTTTAAAATAATTTAACATATTTTGGAAATGAGGACAACTCCAAAAAGTTTACTAATATTATGGAGGTATTTGGTAAGTGGTATATGTAATGTGAGATAATGACATAATTGCCCTGGGTGGCCTGGGAAACCTTCCTTGAACTGGGCTGTGATGGATAGGTGGAAATTCAGTTAGGAGGCGGACAAGAGTGTGAGAAAATGAAACAGGGAAAGGCCTTTGGGGAAGTAGAATAAAACAAAGGCAAGGGCGTGAGATATTGGGAAAAGTAGTTAAGTAGTAGTCGTCCAACCTTACGTGTGATAAGAAGTTTGTGTGGAAAGAGGATTACAGAAAAGACAGGTTAATAATTAAAGTGCCCTGAAAGTGGTGAGGGAGAGTTCTTAAACATTTTAACTGCAAAAAAATAATACAACGATCTTACAGATCAGTAAAGAAGACTAATTTCTTAATTGAAAATGAGATTTATACACAAGTAGGATGAGAAGCAGCTACAGGACGTTTCTGAAAGTTTATCTCAACCTCAATCGAGAAGCAAAGAAATGTCCTCTTCTTTTTCCTGAACAGAACTCCTCTAAAGTTTCCACAGTGATACAAAGAGACCTCTTTACATGATAATCATGGGAGTTTAAACGGTTATAACAGTTTCAGAAAATAATTAACAGTAAATATAAAAAACTTTAATTTTGCATCTAAGAATTTGTCTCGTGAAACAGAATCATATACAAGTGAATTTACATACAAAGATTATTTAAAATAGAAGTGTCCAAGTTGTTGGATTTATTATTATTATACAGTGGATTTTTCTGTAGCCAAAAAGTATTTGATAATTCAGGGGAAATACAAAATAGAAGGTAACTAAATACAAAATTTATATATCCAATCAAATCCTGTTACTTTGAGAAACATACTTGCACATTATAAGAGATAGAAAAATAAGCCAAAATGCTAAAAATAGTTATCTCTAATTGGTAGGCTTATGTTTAACTTTATACTTTTCTTCATTTTCTACAAGTAATGTATATCACTTTTATGATCACTAATAGTGAAGAAATGTAAGCCATACTTTTGACTTTTAAGTAGGCTCTTTTGACAAAAGTTCACAGATTGAACCCTGTAATGACGAGTAAGGAATGTGTTAACCTAGCCACATGAGCTCATCCATATACGAAAATCATTGTTAAGTGCTCTAGTCCATGGGTAGTTACTGTTTTTTTTTTTTCCAATTCCACATTGTGTACCAAGATATTTCATTTATCAGCAGAGACAAAAAATGTCTTAACCAACAAATATACTTTATTTTCAAAGTAAAAGCATCCAAATATGACTTGACTTGGCTTTTTGGCAGATTGTTCCTTGTTCTTGAGTTAGTGTTGGCAACACATAACTATCTTCAGGTATTTGAAGGGCTTTTAATACAATGGAAAATTTTAATCTTACTTTGTTAAAAATAGTGCTTAAAATTTTTTGAAGTATTCTCCATGGTGTTTTTATGATGTGCCTGGGAAGATCTCAGATACTGTTCTGAAATGTATATGAATTTTACTTTTTTCGAGAGGGAAGCAGACTTAAAAATTGGGGATAGATTTTGCTGCAGAATAAAATACTCTTCCAGAAGGTTGTGTCAGCAGGAGGAACAAACCTTCAATCGATTCCCTTGTCAAGTTGGTAAAATATAAACAATGCAACCTGTTTAGTTAATCTGGTGTAAACACCTAAACTATAATAATAGATTGATAGTTTTTAATAAAATTATAAGTAACATTGGTCAAAGGAAGAACAAATTATTTTTGATGGGAGATGGGGGTGTTCTTTGAGGTTTTAAAATACGTACAAGTTATAAATTTCTAGATTTACAGATCTCTTTACTAATGAAATAATTTCCTTGTCAACCCTTGCCAAGTTCATCATGTTTAGACCACTTTGTGTCTCACCAGTTTGAAAGAGGAAAAAAATAATGCCATGTTTGAAAGTTGCTTATGTATCAAATGTGTATCACATACGTAAGTTTAAAATAAACCAGAGCTTACTTTACAATAGAGAGAGAGCTCTAGGTGTTCTTAGAAAAATGTAAGCAGGGATTTCTTTTAAATAAATTTGTATGGTAGGCTGAAAAATGCCTTCTATCCTCCCTCCATAAAAAATAATCTATATTCTAATGCCTGGAATTTGAATGTACCCACATATGACAATGAGGGCAGGGCTTTTGTAGATGCGATTAAGTATCTTGCAGTGGGGAGTTTATTCTGGATGATCTGGTGGGCCTTAAATGCCATCGCATGTATTCTTGTGAGAGAGGCAGAGGGAAATTTTAGCATATTGCACAGACAGGAGAAGAAAGCTAAGTAAAGACAGAAGAGAAAGATTTGAAAACGTTGGCTTTAAAGAATGAAGTGATGTAGGCTGAAGCCAAGGAATCCTGGCAGCCACCAGAAGCTGTAAGAGACAAGGAACAGACTCCCCGCTAAAGACTCTAAAAGGAATGTGGATACCCTGCTGACACCTTGCTTTCAACCCAGGGATACTGATTTCAGACTTCTGTCCTCCAGAATAAATTTATTTTGAGCTATTTAATTTGTAGTAATAAGTTACCTAGAAATGTAGAAGTGGTTTTGGAATTGTAGGGTAGAGTCTTCAATTATGAGTTACATGATAGAAAATGCATACATTGCTGTTAAGGCTGTTGGCAGAAATACGTATTTTAAAGGTGCTTCTGGTTAGGGTTTAAAAGAAAATTAGGAACATATTATAAACTAGAGGGAAAGAGATGCTTTCTATATAGTGATAGAAAGCTTGGCTGAATTGGGTGCTAAAGTTGTATGAAAGACAGAACTTAAAACTTTCTCATGTTTTGCTGAGAAGAATTCTGAATAAGTTTTGAAGGTGTAGTCTGGTTTCTTTCTGTTTATAGTAAAGTGGCAAGAAGAGCTAAATTGAAGAATGAACTGATAAGTATAACAAGAACCACCAACACTTGAAGTTGGGAAAATCTCAGACTATTCAGATAGTAAAAGATGTTCCCTGTTAGAAAAACTAGTTCTGGAAAGAAGGCCAAGGGTGTTGCTAGACAATCTTTTGTTAGTGTTGAAGAGACTGTGCATGTAACTCATAGGTTCCTGTACTATGTCAGTAAAAACCAGAAATAGATGAGATTATCCAGGAAAGATCTGTGGAAAACTGTGTTTAATGATGTGACATGTAGGGTACCTCCAAGGTTTCTGAGAATGTTGTATCAGCAGAAACTGGCAATTAGGAATGAAAAAGGTAGATGACATGATGAAAGAAGGTGTTCTTCCTAACAATCTATGCACATAGGAAAAGATGGTGTGAAGACCAACACACAAATTTGAGCATATTGGCTTTGGAGTGTAGGGTCCACACACCGAGAAACCTTGGCAGTTACCAGAAGTTGGAAGAGGCAAGGAGTGGATTCTCCCCTAGAACCTCTGGAGGAAGTGTATCCCTGCCAACACTTTGATTTTTGTTCCAGTGATACTGAAAAATTTCATCCAGCCGTGGTAATTCGTTACAGTGGCCACAGGAAATTACATTGTTGGAAAAAGAACCAGAGTATCTTACAGTAGAGAGAGCATTTATATAAGTTGAAATGGCACAATACTTAGGAAAAATAAGGCACCAAATGTAAATGTCAAATATTTTAATTTGGAATGAAGATTTCAGTAAGTCAGGTAAGGATTATCAGAGAGTGAGAGGTTTGTTCCTGATTTTTAAGATTAAAAGTTGGTTTAAGACCTTAGGGTAATGTATTTGGGACAGTAATTTAAAAAATAAATTTCTGAACACTAGCGAGTGTATTGGCATTGTGAAGGATGGGTTTGTAGGACATAAACTGGAGACAGGAAGCCACTGAAGGCCAGTCAAAAGATGGAGCCTTGTATCACCAAAGTAGCAGTTCTTAGAAACTGTAGGGGAAAACTGATAAACTTGTTGAGTGAAGGGGTATGAAAAAGCCAGGGTGGTGTGGGACGGGTAGGGGGGAGTTTGTTGTAGGAACCAGAAAAGACCCTCCTGATGTAATCATTCCTAATACACTCATGCCAGGTATCCTCAAGCATTTAAGGAAAACTTAGTGCACAGAATGGAGTGAATGACCAAGACAGAAGAACTGGTGAAAAGAGAGAATGTAGGTTACAGAAGATTAAAAGAGCCACATCTAGATAATACCTTTCTTTGTGAAATTTTAGAACAGAAAGTATAAAGAAAATCTCGTAGGCATCAGATTTTCCTAGGCAAAATGATAGAGCAGTCTCTCCAGGGCTCTCAGTCAGTGCTTTTTGTACATAATACTGCATACCAAGCTCAACCTCAGTCACTTCTTCCTTTTGAAACAGTTGTCTTCACTTCAGGTAACTGAAATTCAAAGAGATGTTATCCCAGGTTGAAGTTTCAAAAATGATTTAAGGTTATAAAGGTCACAAGAGGGGAGTTAAGAAATAGGTGGTGGTATGAATTTAGATGGCAGCTAATGGTATTCCACAGTCATGCTTTGGCATATTAGATACCCTAAGGAGTTAAGTATCAGAATAAATATGTTGTCACGGGGATGAAGGGGATCCTTGTGTTTTACGCTTCTGTTACTTAACGTTGGCATGTCGAATACCTTAGAAAAATTTACTTACATAGTTTACTAAGTGTCAGAACTAATCATACCAAATATATTTTTTTATTCCTTGGTTATCTTAAAGTGGGATATACATTATAAAATTTATGGAAGGGAAGTTGAAGGAATTAAAATTATAAATGGCAGAGTGGATAAGGCTATTTATCTTGGAAGATTTAAAATGTAGAAATCCACATTTTTGAATAGTGGCATAGTTTCTGATTATGCTGTATTTCATCCATATCTGTAATCACTCTTGATAAGAAATGTTTCTATGTTTGGATTTTTAAAATTTTATAAAGTTACATATATTTAAATAGAGAATAGGTTTTAGTATCTCTGTTTGCTAAAGGGATTGTTGCTAAGGATTACCTTGATTAAATTTACAGACAGTTTAAGGAGGAGAATGCTTAGAAAAGTAATCTTTATAAAATCAGTACATCTTCTGGGTAAAGAAGGTAGGGCAGAGGTTACTGGGGGGGTAAGTAGGCCTTTTAACTATAATGAGACATTTTATTTTTGTGTATTTTTTCTCACCAGTCACTCTTGAGGTTGAGATATAAGGTTGAAAGCCACCTTTGTGAGATTGAACGGGGTTATGGGCACAATGGCTAGGAGGGTCTGCCCCAGTGTAATGGTTCTGGTGTTGTAGATGTTAGCTTTCCCCTTGGCCTCCAAGCTGTCCACCACATAATACTTGTGAGTGAGCTTAGTATTATTCATCTGTATAAATACATATATGCATCCCCACCCCCCCCAATCCAAATACTGCTTTCTTCTCCGTAAGTGTGAAACAAGCAGGAAGAGGAGCCATGGTTATATTCTATGACAAGTAAAGTTATCAGGAAAGAAAAAGTTACTGCAGAGAGGGTAGGGTCTAGGAAAATATCTATCAAGTAAGGTATGGGATCATACCACACTTAAAGATGGTGGATGAACAGGAAACCAACTTTCATCACTTAAGAGACACTATATTAAATGACTATTAAGTGTTTGAATAGTTTTTTTTATTTCGTCAAATGTAATTGAGCAAGTAGTTTAAAGCCATAGTAGAACAAAATACCAATATTTGTATATAAAGACAGGATATTCACCTTCTCATTTTTAAATCATTGCATTAAATACTTCTAGTAGGCACTATATGCTTAGCACTGAGGATTAACCTCGTTGAGCTGTAATCCTAGAGAAAATCAACTCTTCTGTACATACATACACACTTTCACCTCCTGTATATGTAGACCTAAATGAAGAAACTTGATTCTTTACCCAATCTAAAGTACAGTATTAGTATTTTCTCTGAAGGAAGTTGCTTTACTTGTTTTTAATTAGGTAACATGATCACATCATTCAAATTTTGTGTTTTTTTTTTTTTTTAGGAAGAGAAACAGTGAAGTCCCTTTACCCTTCTTCCCGCATCCCCAATCCCCACACCAACACCATCTCCAAAAAGTGTATTCAGTTACAGGTTTTTAAAATCTTTTCAGAATGTCTGTAAATGCATATTCAGGTAGATACAAATGCATAATATTTTAATTCTTCCTTTATTGCACAAAAGTAGCATTTATATATGGAACTTTCTTTTTATTCACTTAACAGTGTAACATGGAGATTTTTTCCTTTGCAGAACGTAGGGACCTTCTTTTTTCCTCGTTTGTTTTTAGCAGCTATACAATATTCTGCTTTATACAGCTTCCATAATTTATCAGTGAATCCATATTGGTGGTCATTTGGGGGTTTTTCCATTATTTTTTTTTCCATAAACTGTTTCGTGATAATGTAACCTTGTAAATTTATCAATTTTGCATGGGTGTTCAACTATATAATAAGGTAAATTCCAGAAAATGTACTTGCTGGCATAAAGTATTACGAAGATACAATTTTGATGTTGTCAAAATGCTCTTTATGTGATAGCATATGTGTGTTAGTCCATTTTTTTTTTGCTGCTGCAACAGAGATTGGGTAATTTATGAAAATAACTTTATTTGGCTCAGGGTTCTGGAAGCTGGGAAGCCTAAGAACATGGCACAGGCATCTGGTGAGGTCTTCCCTTGGTGGAAGGCATCACATAGCGAGCAAGGTAGACAGAGAGGGCCCCAGAGAGAGAGAAGTGGTGGCCGGACTAATCTTTTTATCAGGAGCCCATCCCCACAGTAACCGATCCACTCCCCACTCCGGTGATAATAGAATAATCCATTCATGAGGATGAACGCCTCATGGCCGGATCACTGCTTAAATGTCCCACATCTTAATACTGTTAGAAGTGGCAATTAAATTGCTAACAGTGAACCTTGGGGGACATGTTGAAACCACAGCAATGTGCTGTCACACTTTTGAATTTCTTTCTTATAGGGTAAAAAAATGGTATCTTTGTAATTTTAATTAGATTTCTCTTATGGATTAAGGTTGTGATGTTCTAATTTATGTCCTTTTCCCCTCACCCTCCAGAGTTCTAGTATGCTTTCCTAGGGTTGAGTTAGAAACTTAGAAGAAAGTGAGTCTGGGTGTTTATATTGATAAAATGTTTCTTAGGCACATGCACACATGCAAAGAACCTCTACTACATCTTGATTCAGTTGCACACACTAAGCTCTTACCCTAAATGTGTGATTCATTTTAAAAAATGTGATTTATTAAAACGATAAAGTGATTGGCATATGAATTCACTAACGACAACTGGAAGCAGGTAATTCTTTTTGTTGTACTTATCAGTGAAAGTCTAAGGAAGAGAGTGGCTATTTGAAATGAATTCTGTTATACAAGTAGGATTTCCATAGGAGGAAAGAATGGCATGAGCAAAAGAGGGGGGAGCCAGATAGAAAGAATTTAGAAGAATAGTAGGACCAAAGCTGGAGCCAGGTTATAGAAAATCTTAAGTCTTAATGGAAACATGCTAATTTAGGAAGTTAAGCTATATGCCATAGATAGTAGATATCATTGGAAATTTGAGGACAAGAAAGAGTGAGCAATGGTCAAGGAAGGTGAGTCTGGCAGTGTCATGTAGGATGGATTGAAGGACAAACTGGAAATGGGCACCATTTTAGATGTACCAAAGATAACATGGCCCTAAACTGGTATTCTGTCAAAATAAATGAAAATAAACTCTAGGTAGAGAATATAAAACAAGAATTAACGTGACTGAAGAAGGAAGAGATGAAACAGCAATAGAATTTTAGTGGCAGAAGGGCTAAAGTGTAAAAGGCAGATTTATTTTAAGGATAAAGTGGAAAAATTTGAAACTTGAACATGTTAAATTTTGAAGTAAGTCCTAGGTCTCCCAGATGGGTGTGTCCAGTAGCCAGATATTATAAATGTAGCATAGGAAAATGGTTTTAGAGAGGTGTATTTTAAGATACATTTTGGCTCTCTGTTGGATTTTCCACCTTGCTTACCTGCCGGATTCTCTCACTGCTTGTAATTCTGATCTTTGTTATCTCCGACTTTAGTTGACTGACTGATTTGCTCCAACATGTCTTTTAGTCTTCACCACATAGCTCTCTACACCTCTTTTTGTTCTTCCCTTTTTGCTACTTATGATAAAATTTAAACATTTTGTGTTGTATACCAGAGTCCTGTTACCTTTTCCATTTTCCTCTGCCATAAAGCCTATAATCTAGTAACATGGCACTTTATTTTTTAAAAAATTCTCAATGGAGACAAAAGAGGTGATTGTGTGGAAAATCTTAGTGAACAGAAGAATTTATTTGAATAAAGAAAAAAGTCACTGAATTTGATAGTTTTTGACCATCCAAAAGATAATTTTAGTAGAATAATGGAGATGAAAGCAATGACCTAAATAAAGTTTGACTTTGAATGAGAATAGGTAGGCAGTTCAAAGGATGCAGTGAATGTTTTAGCATCACTGTCAGATAGAGAGGAAAAAGGATAAATCATGATAATTGATACTAAAAATTCAAGGGTTAGGGCAGGCTTTCTCAACTTTGGCACTGATTAGATCATTCTTTGTTGTGGGTGCTGTCTTCTGCATTGTAGGATATGTAGCATTGTCCCAGTCTTCTATGCACTAAATGCAAGGAGTCATCCCCAGTTGTAGCAGCCATAATCATCTCCATGCACTGCTTAATGTCCCCTTGGGGAGAAGGTTAAAATTGTGCTTGGTTGAGGATTGAAGATGTGTGTATGGTATCTCTAGGAAGCATGAGAAGGGCCTGACTTTGGTAAAGGGGGAAATCTTCTGTAGAAGAATGCAGGAAAGAAGTTGCTTGAGATGGAAGGAATTGAAGGCACTGCAGGAGTGGAATCAATTATACCACTGTTTCTTTGAAATTAAATAGCACTTTATAGTTAGCCAGGTTCAGAAGGTTTTCTAATTGTTTTCTTCAGGTAATTGGGTCTATAGTGTTTCTTGATTGTCTACTGATACTATAATACAGTCTTTTTTTCAGCATGATTTGACCACACAAAAAGGCACAAATGGAGATTTTTTTTTCCTGTGTGGGTTTTTTTTTTTTTTTTTGTAAGTCCCTCTAACCATAAGAATGGTAATTGGTAGATAACCTGCTCTTTCAGTAAATCCATGCCTTGGTTTATAATTTATAATCTGTTAATCTGATACACTGAAGTTATAGATAAAAATAGGTATGGAACAAAATCTGTTGTGATCTCAACATGTGATTTGTAAAAATTAATTTCCATTTCCAAAATATGTAAGTGCTTTTCCATAATTTGTTCATTTATTTTTTATTAAAAATGAAAGGTAGGATATGTAAATATAATTAAGAGGGTTCTCTTTTAATTTTCTCCATTCTTTTTTCTCTACCAGTTAAACTATGTGACCTCAGTCAAATTTTATGACACATGCCATTGTAAGTTGTCACTTGATAACTAAAATAATGAGAAGGCATGGAATTCATAGAAAGTCCTTGTTCTTAGCCCCTTTTTTGCATTAAACACTTTTTTGTAGACACATAAGAAGATAGGCCTGTTCTGGGGGTACATATGATAATTTTTAATACATTCATATCATTAATTTTTACTTTTACCTTTCAGGCTGAAGAACAGTTGAGAATTGTTGAAGAACAAAGAAAGATTCATGAGGAAAGGATGAAACTAGAACAAGAACGACAACGTCAACAAAAAGAAGAACAAAAAATTATCCTGGGCAAGGGGAAGTCCAGGCCAAAACTGTCCTTCTCATTAAAAACCCAGGATTAAATTGCAAACTCTGAACTTTTTACAAAGAAAAATGGAAAAACTTTGTATGGTAGCTTCATGTTGAAGTGTTTTTTTTTTGTTTTTGTTTTTGTTTTTTTTAATTTGTAAAATCCAGAAAGTTAGCTTGTTCTAATAGGGGCTATGCTCTGCAATTCCCTTTTATTTTTTTTTCTTCCACTAAGTCAAATCCTTATCAGATCATTGTTGTCTTTTAAAGAGTGATATATTTTTCACCTGTTTGGATTCTATATTAGTGGTCTGAGGAAGAGCAGATCACTTTGTAAAACTATGGATGGTCTGATAAGGCTTTTATTGACCCCACTGACTTCAGAGTTATACTCTGTTTGCTACATCATAATGCTGGTTTTGCTGACTTTTTGTTTTTTTATATATTTATAAAAAAAGAAAAAGTTGGTAATTGCATTGGGAAATTCCCAGGGTATTACTGGACCTATGTGGTGTATTGTTAAACCAGTGTCCTTGTGATACTGTTGCTCTTGATGTTCCTGATACAGGTAAGGAAACAGTTGGTCAACTCTGATACAAAATATATATACAGTTCAGTATTGTCTCTGTTCAGTTTGTTTTTATTTCATTGACAAAATCAAACCAGCATTCCCCATTGTGTAAATAAATGATTTTGCTGAATAAAGTAAAGTCTTAAATTCATATGTTGAAGCAATTCTTTTTAAAGTTATGTCAAGTCTTAAAGAGGGTGGTTCACTTTTTGATGGTCAGCCATTTAGAAGTCTTAGAACTATATTTCCTCTTGTTTATACTTTTAACATTGGGTTTATATGTACATTAAATATATTTGTGAATTAGTATTTAATGGCTATTTTTACAAATATTAACTTTATGCTAATAGAGGAAATGGCATCAGTGTGACCTTTAAGAAAGACTAACAACACCCAGAAGATTTAAATTCTCAAACCTGTGCCTCTGTTTTAGGATATAAGTGTTATCACCATGAATTATACTTAATTTAATAAAGACTAGAAAAATGCTTTTAAGTTATGGAATCTTAGATCATTTTCACAGTGGGCCATTAGAAATAACTTAGCTTTATACTGTCAAAGGCTAAGATGGTCAGGTCATCTTCAGTGTGTAGTGTACTTGCACGTTTATTTTTAAGACAAACACATTTGAACTTTATGAATTTTTTTTTTTTTTGCATGTGAAATCTTAAGGATGACTTTAATTTTATACACTAAAATCTGCCTCATTTACTCTTACATATGTTTAAGTATACTGGCATTGAAACATTCAAGAAAAAGATATTCATATAAAAATGCTACCTGAGATGCATAGATATGTCATCAAGTAGAGAAAATATTGCCCAATATTTTTGAGACAGTTTGGTTATTAAAAATTGAAAACATAATGAGATGACTAAATGGTAGATTATTTTGTGTGTGCATGCTAAGAAAAATGCTATTGCTTTAGTTTTGAGCTCTTCAATGAGTCTAATTGTGGTAAGGAACAATATAAAATCAGTTTAAAGATCTTTAAAGGTAGAATTTTAAATAGGCATGTACTGTAGTGAGAACTTTTAGTAAACCTGTTACCTACTCTAAAATCAAACATTTTATTTTCCTAAAGAATATAGGTTGCCTAAAAATCTTTTAATCTCTAAATACAGATTAGCTGTAATTATTTCATGATGTTTTTTTTTCCCCAATGTAACTTTTTTTGGTGCAGATTCATGGTTCCTAAGTTCTGTATTCAAGTTTTTGGAAATGTTTATTTAAAAATTGTTCTATACAAGTGTTCAAAACATTGTATCTAAAGAGAGTAGCCTGGACTTAAAATATTTGAAATCAGCTTATGCGTGCCTTTTAATTTTTTTTAAGTTTCTTACTGCCACATATGGTGTGAAATGACAGTAAGTTGCTTAATAACATACTAGAGTATCTGCTTGCTGTTGGAGACTCAGATGAGATGTTGAAATTGTTCCTGTGCTTGGTAACTGACTCCTTTTCTCTGCCAGGCTAGGGGAAAGAGGATGTAATTGTTAATATTATACACCACCGAGTCTTTAATGTGCTGCAACAATGTAGTAATTTTTTTTTTAAATTTGTTCCCACTGCCTTTGTGTACATAGAAAACTTAAAAATTTTCCCCCATTCTATTAGCAGTTAAGATGTTCCCTAATTTATTAAATATGCCTTTATTCACAATTTGCTTTTTAAGGTTATTCTTAATGCATTATAGAATTAACTATGACTTTGTTTATTTTTATTACAGTATTTATGTAGTTATTGACATTTATATTGTGGTTTGCAGAATTATCAATTGTATAAACTAAACCTTTAAATTAGCTTGGTGTGAGGACTCTTTAATGCTTTAAATTGGGGAAGGGGTTTGTAGTATGAGAGTTTACTTCCTTCAGTTACCCTTATGAAGATGCAGCAAAACAGACTGTTTCTATCCTCAGTTATCTCTGTATTCATTTACTGTGCTAGTATTTGTCCATAACTTTTTTTGTATCACCACCTGTCCTAGGTTTAGCAGTATCTTAAGAATTTTCAGTGGTTTGTATTTTTAAAATTTTCTACACTTGATCTTAGCCAAAAGGCCGAGAAGAGATAAATTTTTTAAGTATAGTAAGCATAGAATGCTGGCTTAGTTGAACTCTACGTATCATTTCTGATGCCTCATTTTATACTAAGGAGGCTGTCACTTCACTGACATTTCTCCAAAGCTATTTCTGTCTGTTAGAGCGTCTGTTTTCAGTTGTCTCAATTTTCTGCATCTTTACACCCGAAACCATTCAACTGTTTTGTATTAATGGGCATGAGAAATACTGAAAACAGGCTTCGTTTTTGAGGCTCTCCTCCCCACTCCAGGAGAGCCTTGTGAGCAAACACTACAGTGTTAATAGAGAACCTCAAGGGACAGCTGAAAGTAAACAAGGCCTCAATCTAAAAGTCTAGAATGAGTGTGGAAGCCCAAGCAGTAGGGCCTACTTTGTTGATTTGTTGAATGGCCATTTAACAGTGGTCTTGATTCTTTCACTATCACCTTTGTTGTCTGTAACGTTTTTGGTTTACTCCCGTGTTATTTTTGGCTTCTAACATTCAGTTGTCCGTGATGATTGAAAATGTAGTGATGCAGTAATGTAGAAGGTTTGCATTTGCTGATAAACTACACTGTTCATTTTGTAGATAGGCTTAAGATGAGTAGGTTGTATTTTATCTGTTGATTTTAGAATAACTGATTTGGTGCTGGAAAACAGAAGAAGTAGGGGATACAGAAGACCTAATAGAAATTTAAGGGGTGGGTGTGTGAGAAAGAACCAGCTTCTTACTCCATTAAGTATTTCTTTGGAACTTTCTTCTGATTTTACAAAGTAATACAAATCAGAATGCTTCCTTTTACATCTATGCAAGTGTTACACAAATTGAATGATAAGTGCTTTTATACCTAAGTCATCGTTGGGTTTAGAAATTAAAACTTCATTGAAAGTCATACTTGAAGATTGCTCTTTTCCTGAACCTCCAGTCATTGATGAGAGGATGCTGGGACAGTTCTATTTTTGTACTTTTATTTTTTTTGCTCTGTCCCTAAAGAGCCAGTACATTAGACAATAATAACTCCAATGATACAGCTGTTTTCTCTCATCACTGGTTTTGCATCAGTGCTATAGAAGTGCATGTTTTTAATAGGGTCAGTATAAGTTTTCTAAGATTGCTACAACTGTTGATTACGAAACGTAAGTTCATTAGGGTTAGAATAAAATGGGTTTGCCATTTGGATGATATATTCTCATTTTCTAGGTTTTCACTTTGGATTACAGACTTGACAAGTAGAGTGAACAAAATGATACATTATTGCAGTTGGTTTTAAGTGCTGTTGAAGCTGTTAGTAAGTAGTATGAAGAGAAGGCAAAAAATGATTTTATGGACCCAGAAGAGGAGATCTGTTATGATTGTCCTAAGTTTTCCTTATGTTCATACACAGTAGCGTTCCACTTTTAAATTTTCATATATGTCTGTGTCAAATCAGTCTGAGGAATCCTGTTTAGAGAGGTTAAATATTAGTGATGCGATCCAGAGAGTACACAGCTAGCTGTTATCTGCTCCTTTATCTACATCACACCTCTTAATTCAACTTGGAATGGTGAGTGGAGTTTGGTCCTCCACACTTGGTTTACATATAAAGAGATGACGTTTCATGCTAGGTGCGCATGCTAGTTGGAGCCATTTGTATTTCCTTGTGTGCTGTTTTTACATTAATAATGCTGTAAAAGAAATGAGATGTTGAGCTTCAGATTAAAATGGGTACTCGTGGAAAATAGGGTCTTTTTCTTCCATAAGGAATATGTGACAGTCTATAAGGTATGAGTTGTCTCTAAACTTACCAGAGAGAAGAATGATTTTCTTTTGACCAAGAGCCTAATGTATTTTTCCTGCCAAACAAGTAGACTCTAATATAAAATGTTTCAGTGTTTTAACAGTCTGAATTTCAGAAGCAGATGCCAGAGGGGTGTTTAGCAAAGTTGATTTTAAGAAAGGGTTTTATTTTCTCTTGTCAGATGTTTTCCTCAAGAATAAATGGGGAAAATGAGATTTGCTAAATAGTCCTAAAAACTTCAGTGACTTGTATGAAATAAACGGGATACAATGCCAGGAAACAAAGGGTATGATTTTATGAGAGACTCAGAAGCTACATAGAAAATTTATGGCTTGAACAACACTTAGTCAACACATACCAGATTTATTTTTCTGAGTGTTGTTAGATAAGCTTTTGTTTTTGTAAAGTTCTGTTACATATATCTTTTGAAATATGTCCTAGAATAGATGGAATACTGTATAAGGAATATACATATATAGTAACGATAAGTTCTAAAGACCAAAACATGCCTAGGAATTCAAAAGGGTAGGAGGAACGTAACTACTTAAAGTGCATTTTTCATTGGAGTTTGGGAAAGGCCAAAATCGATTCCACTCTTTTTTAGCTGGGATTATTATATTTGTTATCTCATTCTATATTTATTCAACTTTGTGTTAACTTTTATAACTCACGATGGTATTCTTTGAAATTCCCAAATCCCTATTCGACTTTTCAAAACTTCGTCCTTAACTCTAGAACAGTGAAGTAACTTCCTCTGCTGAAATAAAATCTCATTTGATGTGGGCTTAAATACGTCCGCTATAAGTACAGATTTCTGGAAATATATTGAGCATAATTCAAGGTGTGGTAAAGAAAAAACCCAAGTTTTCCCAAGAATATAATTGTAAAATGAAATCCAAATACCAAGGGATATGACATTGATGTGATTGGTTCTTGGGTTGGCATGCTTGGGGAATTCTACTTTGTCTTGGCGCACGCCAGTATGACCTACTTTTTGCCTGGCATGTTATACGACAGTAGATACAAATAGTTTTGAGGTGATGCCTTTGGTGAGGATTTTAATTACCAAAATTACCATTAAATAGTAGAATGCTGACATCTAAGACCATTGCTACTGCTGATGGTTTTCACATTGAATCTGTTGATTCACAATGGTTTCTCCATTGAATCTGTTGACTGAAACTAAGCTACGTCTTCTTACACTTTATACCATATAATTTTTTGTGTAGGATTCCTTTTCAGCTAAATACGCACTTCGTTTTGAAAAGGAAGCGATCTTAAAATGTATATTTACATTTGTCCCAAGGTAGAACGCTTTGGATGTGAGATCGTCTGATTTACTGAAAATGTTATTTTTGGAAGCTGGGCTATTTTCAGACAATGCAAATTTCCTGTATTTCCTCTAGTTTACTTGGAGAGGAGGATGTAGTGAGCCAAGAGGTCACAACTTAAATTTCACAGTGTAGGTCTGTCAAAGGTACTGAGTACTCAGTATTCTTTTAAAAGATCATTAAACTAACTATAGTCAATGAGTTCCTTAAATGATATTTTAGCCTATTAACTAGCCGTTTTCCCCCCTTGTCAAGTTAGAAGTCATAGTGCCTGCTCCTTCCTGGGTGCTTCCTGGGAATCGGCTGTTTAGATCAGTATACCATGGTGGAGCCTGTTTTACAATTTTTTTTTTTTCTCAGTTTAAAGGCTTAAATTTAAAAATCAGAAATTATGAAAGTTTTCTGCTCTCAAAGATGTTTGGAAGAGTGTACTCAGTATTTTGTATGCTCTAGTGTGTTTTCGATCTTCAACTCGTCTTCGCAAGCTTTTACCACTCCAGTTGAGATATACCGTAACTTAGACTGTTTCAAAAACGGATACTTTAAAAGCAGCGCACCATAAAAATCTTCAGAAATTGTTATAAAAAAGAGTGAAAGAAAACGAGGTTTTACCATATGTATTTTCTCTTTTAAATTTAGCGTAGTGGATAATTTGTTTAAAATATATATAATTTGTAGAATTACTGCTCAGTTTGAAACAAATCCTGGCGTGGATGGCATTAAATTTTAAAAACATGGGCATACGATATACTCTATTCCGTTTAATTTTTCATACTGAATCGTACATTTGTACTGTGCCTTATTTCTACTGTGTTCTTCCTGCTGTTGAACGAGTAAAAAGATTTTCGTTGGGACTTTGCGACTCGGTTAGATGCTGCGGGCATGCTGGATCCGGGTAGGTGGGCCGCTGCGCTCTCGAGATGCGGAGAAGGAAAGCCACCCGCTAGTGGGCGCTGTGGCTCCGTGGAAGTCCCGGACGAGCGTCAGCGCGGGCTCTCGGCCGAGAAAGTACCGAGGAGTTCCTGCCAGCTCCGCACTGGGGTCTTGCAGTCGCCGAGTGAGAAGCACATGCCTTGACTTTTGCATCTCACAACCTCTAAATCTCTGGCCATTTTGGGAAGCGCGCGTGTCTCCTAGAGGCTAGGGAGACAGTCTACGCGGGCGTGTCTGTGCCGGCGACACGCAGGGAAAGCTCGGGGGGCGCCGCCTTCCCGCGAGGCCAGGAGGGAAGGGAGACGCCCGCGGAGAAGGCGGGAGGCGACGACGCTCAGGCCCTGATTAGAGCAGCAAATTACGGCGCCACGTCGCGGGAATCGTCCTGTAATTCCCGGACCCACTCCCTGAAGCTGAGCCCGAGGCTCCTGGTATCAAAATCAAGTGTGAAGCCCTCGCCGAGTGGCGTTCGGAGAAGCGCGAAGAAGCCGGGAACGCGAAGGGTGCGCGCAGAGTGCAAGTCCTGCACCGGGGCAGTGCCGCGTCGGCCGACGGAGGGCGCCGAGAGGAGCCCGGTGCCTTCCGCACCGAGCGAGGGACAGCCGTGCCCTCTGATTCCGCCGAGGAGGAAGGCGCCGCCGGACGCGGGGACAGGTGGCCCGCTACTCGGCCGTCGCTGTTTCCACATCCGCACTGCGCCGAGGCCGCCTCTCGCCGCCCGGGGGGGCGCCCTGTGCACGCGCCGGGAGCTTCTCCTGCCCGGCGTCTGCTCAGCTCCCGCGGCTCGCGGGGGCCGGGGGCGGGGCTCACCTGTCAGCCCGAGCCCCGCCTCCCAGCGCCCAATGTCGGGCGGGGAAGGCGGACGGACGGGCCAGCCGCCCAACCAGCGCGCGGCTGCCGAGCGTCGGGCCAATGGGCATCGCGCTGTGGGGCGGGGCCCCGTGTTTATAGCGCTCTGACAGCGCGCTGGCCGCGCTCACTCTCCTCGGCAGGGACCGCGGCGCCGGCCGGAGCGACGAGCTGCCTACGCAGCGGGTCCCGGCGCCCTCCCCGCACACAAAGGCCGGCGCGCGTCCGGAGTCCGCGGCGGGGACCGAGCTCCCTCCTGCCTTCCCTGGGGCCCGGGAGCCGCGCGGACTGAAGAGGCTCCTGCGCGCCCGGAGGCGCCCTTCTCCGCGCTGCGCTTTGGGACATGGAACCGCGCCGACGCGGCGCCCGCGCGCTCGGGCCGCTGCCCGCTGCGCTGGATCTATAGTCACAGGCGGCCCCGCTCGGGGCGTAGCGCCCGCCGCCCGCGCCGGCCGTCTCCGCTCCGGGTCTTTGTGTCCCACCCTGCTCCCGCCCCACCGCCCCGCCGCCCCGCGCCCACCCGCCCGCAGCGGCCGGCCCGGCACCCTGGAGCCGCACGGGAGTCGGCCGTCCGAGCTGCGTCCGGCGCGGCGCCCCGGAGCCCCCAGTCCGCCGCGCCGCCGCGCCCCGCGCGTGCGCTCCTGCCCCGCGCCCTGAGGGCCCGCGAGGGCGAGCGCACCTGGCCCGGCGACCCCTGGAGCTACGCAGCGCGCCCAGGAGCTGACTGCAGGCGCCCGCCGCCTTCCCCGCCTGTCTGCCCCTGAGGATTGGGGGTCCCGGCCTGCGTCCCGTCCGTCCCTTCTTGGCCCCGAGTGCGCGGAGCTGGGAGTGGCTTCGCCATGGCTGTGAGGAGGGACTCCGTGTGGAAGTACTGCTGGGGAGTTTTGATGGTTTTATGCAGAACTGCGATTTCCAAATCGATAGTTTTAGAGCCTATCTATTGGAATTCCTCGAACTCCAAGTAAGTGGCGTCCGCGATCCCCTTGGGTCCCCGCCCCGGGTCCGCCGCGCCGTCTGGGCGGGAGGAGGGGTCAGTCCCCGGGGCCTCGGAGCCTTTTTCTGGAACCTCTGTCCTTGTCGTCCCCCACCCCCAACCCCCGCCCCATTTCACTAGGTGGAGACTCTTCGCTCGGTCTTCCAAGCCGAGCGCCGGGGATGGAAAAGGGACGGCCTCCCCGCCTTTTCTCCCCCGAGCGCTCCCGGGCGCTAAAAGCTCCTAGCGGCTCGGGTATCACGTCCGGGAAGGTGTCCGATGGCGATACCTGACCCTCTCCTATTTTCGAGGACGAAGGACATGGCCACACCTAGGCTGGCGGGCGCGCGGGGACTGGCGGGCTCTGGAGAGAGGCGGAGATGCTGCATTCGCCGGGAGCCGGTCCGGGGCCCGCTGGCGGGCGGGCGACCAGGGTGGCCGGACGCGGGCCGCGGAGCGCGTCCTGGAGAGGGGAGCCTGGAGTCGCGGCACTGACTGCAGAGCCCTGGAGCCTGTGCGCCTTGGCCCCGCGCCGCCAGCCCGAGGGTGTGCGGGAGCTCGCTTGCTTCGCAGGAGAACTCAGGCGGCGAGCCCTCTCTTCCACGCCCCGGAGACCGGCCTTAGGCTTCTCCCGGAGCGCCCGCTGCACTTCGGCCTCCGGTTTCTTTCCTAGGCCGGTAGCCCCGGAGTATGCGGTGTTGATAGCCGACCTAATTCTAAGGCACCTTCTATAAAAGCTTGGGGCACTGCCCAGTCGACACTGCTCCTGAAGCCCTCGAGACCCCTGGTAGGAATGGAATCCTTAGGATCATCAGACTTGCTCTTATCGGACGCCCCAGCCGGGAGCGAGCTAGGCTTTGCGGAGAGTAACTTTAAGTTTGGGCCACCAGAGTGCATTCAGATTTTAGAAAATGCCATCCCTAAATCTGTGTGGCCAAAACTTGGCGTCATCTGGGCATTCAACACTGCATATCACCTTATTTCGAGTCACAGCCAAAAGATATTTTACAGAATCATGGAATTGTAGTCTCGGGAAACTTGGAGAAGTGTGCTTTCATTAGCTGGCTTCTGGAGCAAACGTTTCCGATCAGAAGCCAAATCCATGGCCTAATTGAAGTTGAGCAAGTTGGGCCTGGTTTCAGGAGAAAAGAAATGGAGGGTTGATTTAGAAATCACGTCTTAATTAAAGGAGTGTGTCCATTCTCTTAAAAGTGTCAAATTTCAAATTCGCTAACATGTTAACCAAGAATTCCTTCACGAAAAGGGCAAAAACGCCGGTTACCAGTCGGTATAAACACGTTTGTATGTTGCTAGAAGGCACTTCCAACGCCGCTCATATGGAGAAGTTCCTTAGCGCAGCCTCGTCTGCTCTTGCGGGGATCCGATTTTTAATGTAGATTCTTGCATTTGCTGATGAAGTACTGGCGGCGGCATCTTTGCTTCGAAGCCGGCTCGGGAGGCGCCAGGTGGAGCCGGAAGGAGCCGGGCTAGGACCTCGCGCAGCCGCGGGCCCCGGAGTCCGGGAGAGGCGGGCGGGCGAGGCGCCGGGGGAGCCGCTGTGCGCCGGGTGCCTCCAGAGGTCACTCTTCCATGCGGAATCGCGCAGCGCCAGGACGCGCCCCTCCCCCAGGTCGCCTGTTCCAGCCTCTCTGCACTTTCACTGACCGGCTGGCTCTCTTTAGGGCTGATTTTTTTTTTTTTTTCCTGTGAGGATTTAATATTTTTGTTTAAACCTAGTTGAAAGAAATTCCGTTAGCCTCTTCAGCGTTTAGTTCTGTGTGTGTGTGTGTGTGTGTGTGAAAAAAAGGTAGAACAACAGTTATTTCCATCTAAGGTGTAGACATTAATAACTTCTTTTTGTAATGTGTCGGGGTGGGAGGGTGCCGGGAGGAGGTGACAGATATTTACCCACCATCCTGATGATGATGATGAGTCTGTTTTTCCCAGCTGTGTCCAAACTTGGAGACCTTTGAGGGCCCTGTGTTTCAGGAAGCCTGCCCTTTGCTCGGCTGGGATTGCTGCTGCTGCCTTTTCCTCCTCAGCAGCATTTCTTTTAAAATTCTCGTGATAACGGCTTGCCTGGAGAGCTGGATAATGTGTCCCTGGAAAAGGTCTCCTTTGCAGCTGAATGTTAGCTCTAGCGATGAGAAACATTTCTTCTGCAGGAGCCATAGGAAAGACCCCTTTCTAAGTTTTTGAGGATGCATATAACCTCCTGATGCCAGCGGTTTGCTTTTCTTGGGGAAGTTGTGTATTTATTTCCAGGGGGAAGTTTCAGTCAGTAAATACGATGTGGCAGGAAGGTAATCAAATGCATTGAAGTTTCACATCAGTTCCTATGAACTGTGGAACAATTCATTTGTAATGAAGCCGCCATCAGTAATTAGATTTGTTTCATTCAGAGGTCAGCTTTTTTAGCAGGTGGTCGACACAGGGAGCATGCAGCAGCTGTTTGGTTACGGGGCCCAGAAACCCTTTTGTAAATTCAGCATCTCGGTAACTACTTTAGTCACATTGTTGACTCTGCCGTCCCTGACTGTGTGTAATAAAGGGAAGAAGTCCTGCGTGCTCAAAACAGTAGCTGCCCCGCTCGGCTATTCACATTGCTTTGATATGTTCTGGTAGAGTTGGGTCTGTTGTAGCCATTTTGGTTGTTTAAAGTTGTTCTATAAAAAAAAAAAAAAAAGAAATTCAGCAGAGAACAGTAATGCCTAGCTTCCGTTTTTTAACACTTCAGTAGAACATTTTTTTCCAAGAGAGAGATTTTTGCTTAAAGTAGTAGGCTCTTAAAAAAAAAAAAAGTATTAATTGTACTTTAATGTTAACAAATCTGTATTCGTCTGATGTTCTGGAATGTATTACACTGACTTTGCTGAAAATTTCGAGTACTAGTACGTTATGTCTGGGGTTACCGTTCCCTGTGCCTCACATGCTAGTTAGTTAACAAAGCATTTTGCTTTTCCTATGTAGTTTTTTTCTCTATATAATAATACTGGATTCCTGATACTAACTGACTTGATACAAAAGAATGGCTGGATAATATCCAGATAACATATAATACATGGGCTTCACCACAGTCAGGCTCTGCATAAATACAGACCTGTCAGAGATTGATAAAATAAACTACAATGGATAGTGCTGTTTAAACAGTCCATTCAATAACATATATAAGCCAGCCTGCCTTCCATTGTGTCTGAAATTCTTATTTTTGTAGGTAAACAAATGCACATTCAGCACTGATTGAATAGCCCCTTGAACTATGCTCCACAGTTTGCATTTGGGTTAATCTTGTCGGTTTTAATATAGAGAGAAAAAAGCTCCAAGCACCAGGGGTGGAATTGTTAGTGCTTTCACATCCACATTCCTCACATTTTGTCAGGATGATAAACTGTAGGTAATGGACTGTCGTTGTTCTACAGGACAAGTGAGCCAGGCAGAGCACAAAGACCAAGCTAAAGCGATACCTCACAACATGCTTGGTAGCCTTCTTTTCAGATGAGAATTTATTTGAGAATCGTGTCTAGGGACTGCACATCTTGACCTCAACAATTACAGCCTCAAGCCCCAGAAACAGGAGCTGGAGGTTAAGATGATTTGTTAAGCACTTGGTTCTAAATCTTTTACAAAGCATAAGCTGTTGACATTTGTTCTACCTATGCAAAGAAATGCAAATGGCTCCAACATTTCTAAAGGTTTCTGACTTAAGCTAAAGTATGTGGACAGGTGAATTAGCCATCGGCCTGGAGACCAGCTAAAAACTGCGTGTTTGAATGGTTTCTCCATATAGAGTCAGCTGAAGAACAACTGGTAGATTTCTATTAATTCTCATAAAAGCTCTTGTCCGTAAACTTACTGAGGTGTATCCTTCGGCTGATGGATCAGTGAGATAATAGACGGACATTGCAACTGGAGCAACTAAATCCTTGCTGTCTTTACTTCCACCAGAATCTTCCAGGTAGCTCCTGAGAGCTTCAATGTGACACCTAACTTCCAGCAACGTTTTAGAGTGCGTTCACCTAAAGGGAAACTATTTGAGATCCCAGCGTGATTGCAGTAATGCGTCATAGGAATGGGAGTGGCAGGGAAAAAGGAGATAGAGATTGTGTAGACCCTAATACAAAACTGTTTAGGAAAGATAACTGCTTTTAACATTTTATGAAAACTTCATTCTTAAAATACTTAATTGCAAATTAGACAAAAAGAAGTGCTCTTCTAAGGAAGATGATGAAACTGGTCCTCCTATCAGCCTAATCTCTGCCTGCCTTTACTGCTGACATAAAGAACCTGTTTTTCAGGTCACTTATTATACTTCTACATAGATTTGCTTATGAGCTCACCCTTTGTATAGCAGAGTAGAGCCTTAAAGAGGAGTGTTCAACTGTTTAAAATATTTTGATTAAAATATGCAGAACCCATAGAACTATAAGCTTCTAGTCAGGAATTAGCTCTTTCAGAGAAGAGCTCCCCCCTTCTTTTTAAGGGGGGAATTAGAAAGGGGCTGGGGGAGGAATATAAGAATAGCAAAGAAGGAAGGAGAGCAAATGGGACATGTTCCGAACAGCTTGGAAAAACTCCTGTGGCTTCATTGTCTCTATAAAGCCAAAGAATACAAAGACATAAGCAATTCAGCCCTTCTCCCATGATGGAAGATGTAAACCGTTGACATGCCTCCCCTGTTTAACTTGTTTAATTCTCATTTTAAATTCAGCACGATACTAGCCGTGTGAACTCCGAAGATTTCTTTAGTAATCCATTTTGTAGTTCCGAATCAAAAACAAAGTGAAAGGGTCTGACACAATTTGCTTTTATTTTTAGGCAAATCAACCCTGGTCATAGTTAATAAGGGGATTACAACTCAGACTAGGTCTTTACAGATGTGATGTAAATCAAGGGCAGAGTATAAAGAAACTGATCCCTTTTGATTGAAGTATGGTAAAAAGGCATAGAGAAACTAGCAGCAGTAATCTGATTGTATGGCAATAAAACCACCATTTTCTGTCTTTCAGATAAAAATAATGTGGTAAATCCATGCAGTTCATAAGATGTAAAGGCAGATGAAGGGTGAAGCCATGGCAACATATAGATTAGCTTGATGTTAGAAATGACACGTCTCTGAAAAGGGCGCGGGACGAAGGCCCTTGCCTCCAGGCTGTTGGGCATTATGTGAGAACCACACAGACTTGGAAACTGGGATTAGGAAGTATGAAAGCTCTACTTGTGGCCTGGGATGGCTGAGGCGGTAAAGAAAAGCTGCTCAGTTCTTGCTCATTGGTGGTGGATAATATGGCAAAGGTAGATTTCATTGACTGCCTTTTTGATAGATTGAGATTGGGGCTGATTAAAACTTCAGATCACTGCAGTTGTTAGGGCCTGAGAGATTTTCCTTTTTAACTCCTGGCCTAACAGCGGCAGCCGTTCTGTAGGATTAACTGCACTTCGCGGTTGTTGCCTTAATCTATTTGGGCTTCAGACAGGGACATGCTGGGAAGGAACAGAGTAGAGGGGATAGGTAGGGCTGGGGTTATCTGAAAAGAAAACAGAGACCTTTTGATTTCAGCCATCTTTTTAGACCCAGCTCCCTCTCCCGCTGCATGGGAGAAGCAAAGGTAAACAGGACACATTGTCCCTCTCCCTCAGCCACAGAGCTCTTCTGTGAGTTCTGTCTTTCCCACCCTGGAAAAAAAAGATAGAATAAAATTTTTAAAAAGGGAGGGGAGAATTTAGTTTTAATTCAAATGAGTATTAATCCAATATGCCAAAAGCAGTGACCTCTACCTAGATGTAATTTTACTCGTAAATGTGAGTCTTAACCTTTTAAGTTGAATGAGATAGGCTACCTTAGCGTAAGTTACAGGATTGTAACAACATGAGTGGTGCCTAGCCTTAAAGTCAAAAACAAAAAAAATCTCTGTGCTGTCAACTCCTACTGCCCTCTGTCCTGAACAGCCTTGTAAATAAGCTAGACTTTTGTTTTTGCCTTCCACACTTTCCATTTCAGTCATTAAGCAAAATAAGCCATTGAAACCGTGATTGGGTTCCATGCAGAGTTGACATCCGCAATTGGGTCAAGCCAGAAGGAATTACTTGGATTGCCCCGCTATTTGGCATTACAGGAAAGTCTCAGCACTTCTTTGGGAGAGTCTGAACTCTTAAGACACTGAAAATGCCAAAGGCTGCAAACACCCTAAGTCTCTTTCTTGATGGAGTGGGTCTTGCGTGTGTTTTACAAATGGGAATTCAGTGTTTTTTTTTTTTTTTTAACAGCAACATGGGCCCTTCTAGACTCTTGGATTCTAAGTGTCTGATGGAAAAGGATCATTAATCATAAAATTGTAGACCCATTTCACTGATTTTGTTCCGAATTCTCAACTAACTTAACCATCTGTTTGGGGCTGTAGATACATTGCCTTTGTTGCCTGTTTTTCTCATTACTATAGTAATTACGATAGTCATTACTATGTAGCTTTCATAGATTAAAAACATTTTTAAAGTATTTCACATAGGCTGGCCATATCCGGCGCCTGCTACTTTACCTTCTTTTTCTAACTTAATTCAGCAGTCTGTATCAATAGATCCATTTCATTTGTCTAGCTTCATCAGAGAAGGGATACCCCCTAATTTACAAGCTGGTCACATCCAAGCACCTTGCATTCTACACTTGACAATGATTGCTAATGGCCCATTCAACTAAAGTATTTGCTTGTTAACAGGGAACAGAGCATGATAAATGTCCAGCAAGCTTGCTGCCTCCTTTAGCTTTTGAAATGCGGACTGGTGCATATTTATGGCAGGCAAATGACAAAAGAAAAAGCTGAATTGCCCTGGCCTCCAGCTTTCTATCAGGAACAGGGTTAAAGTGATTAGGACAGTCATTCAAGAAAGCCCTGCCATTTGTTTGCTAACCTTCATCCAACATTTAACTTTGCAGTCTACCTGTGAGAAGATATTTCAGAAGTATTAGAGATAAGGAAGGAGGACCTAGAAAACTAGTGAAAAGAGTAGGTAGCCAGTCATAAAGTGCTTGCCATGCACATCAAATGTCAGGTGAACCTATTTCTGTTATTCCAGCAGAGAATCAGCAGTGGCTCTAGACTATTAACATATTTTCTTTTCATGTATAAATTCAAATATGTAATTCTAGTCCAAAGCATTCTGTGGTTGCTAAGTACATACCTGCTGATTTCAAATAAGAAAACATAGCAAGGGAAAGCTCCATTAAACAAGTTGTTTCTGCTCTTAGTAATTCTCTAAACAAAATAGGAAGAAAAAGCGGGGAGTAGTAAAGTAGTAATAGTGTGGGGTTTTCATTCTCTAAAACGTGAATAGGTAAGCGTTCAGACTACTTTGTGGTGGGCATTCAATTAGAGCGCTGGGAATTAACCACTGGTGTTCTGCCATACTTTATTAATTAATTTATATTATTAGTTTTATTATTTATGTTAGTTTTATATTATTATAATTATTTCTATTACTAGTTTGTTTTTTCAGTTTAAACATGTTGCATCCAGTTTTAATTACAGTATTTGTATCTGTCTTTCAATACTTGCTACCTATGTCCCTGTTGCCACTGAGGCCTTAATCCATGTTTTCCACGTACACCACTCTCATATGACCCCAGAATAATTGTGAGTGCTACCCAGACTTTTGAAACCAGTAGAGTCAACATATTTGTGTCTGAGGAAAGCCAGTAAGGCCTTCGCATTTTTGGCAGGGGTGTGTGTGTTTAAGTGGGATGGGCGCAACTCCTTATCGTCTGCCTATTCTATCCTTGTTCCCAATCCACACTCCCTGCAGGGCACCTAACCTGTGTGCATAGCGAAGAATTTCCGAACTTCAGAGCCAGAAGTGTTTCTCAATTGATCTCTTCCAGCCTTGGGTTATAAATGATGAATTATAATCCTTGCTCTTTCCACATCTTTACCTGGCTTACTGTGACCCCAAAACATTTGCCCAGAATCAGAATCGGGCAAAACATTTGCCCAGAATCACTAATGAGTGAGTGGGGCAGGGCAAATCATGTTCAAGACCAGCTAAGAATGTACCTAGCTGCAGAAGAAGTTAGAAAATGTCACGTTTTACTTACCTACCAGAACTGTATTTGGGGTACATTTTAGATTTTGTTAAAAAAAGCAAGCTCTTGTAGGCCTTGAAATCCTCCCTTTCTATGGGAAAATGGATCATTATTATAGTGGACTGTCTAGTACAGTTCATTATTTCTCCTAGACATGTTCTCTCTCTTTATGACATAGATCAAGAGTGACCTCTTTAAGTCATTTCTCCATAATCCCACAGCACTTTGTACTTAGATGCCTCACACATAGAAAGAACCATATACACAGTATGTCATGATTGCTATGCAAGTCTTCATGACTCTCCCTGTCCTGAAACTCAGAGGACACACCTTCTTCGTTTCACCAGTCCCTACTTCTGGCCAGCACTGGCATCCGGTAAGTATTAGTGGAATGGACAGACAACCCAGATTTGTGTCGATGGCAGCTTACCCTGTCTTAACTGTCATCCTTCTGCTACTAAAGATGGATGAGACCTGAGACAATGGGATGGCTCAGAGGTCCGTGGCTCTTGAACTTTAGGGCACCAGAATCCCCTGCAGGGCTTGAGAAAACGGGTTTCTGGGCCCCGCTCCCTGCCCCCCACACACACACACCACCCAGTTCCTGACTCCTGAGGTCTGGGGTGGGGCTTGAAGATGGACAGTTTAACAAGCACCCAGGTGACGCTGGCATTGCTGCCTCAAGGCCACACTGAGAACCCTTGCCCTACACCAGCCTTTCTGGGAAAACAACTCAACATTAAAAGCTGTTTGGGATCTCTGAAGAAATCTCTGGTCCTTGCCTTGCTGTCTCCATTCTTGCTCTTGGGGGAATATCAGGGATCTAAACCAATGATGGTGGAGAATTTGTTGTTTATTTAACACGCAACTATTAAGTGTTAGGCCTGTTACTCAGCTCTAAGAATATAAGGCACAGTGACCGCTATCCTCAAGATTTAAAGTCTAAGGCAACAGAGAGAAGCCCAGGTGGGAGCAAGCACATTTAGAGGTGGGTGCCTGGTGCACGGTGGGAACACAGATGAAAGGAATGGGATTCACCCCTGGAGGGTCTGGAAACAGCCCAGGGGAGGAGGAGCTTGAGTCTTGGAAGACTGTGGGTATCTCTAAGCAAAGTCACAGTAGACGGCTGAAATAAATAAAATAGTGAGCATGCCAGAGAAACAGTATTTCAGCCAAGGGCAGTGTGTGTCTATCACGTCCACCTGCAAACTTGCTCCAGGATTCCCTACATCAGGCCATTGCTCAAAGACAGATCCCACACAGGGACAGCTAAGCCACTGATTTCAGCCACCTTTTCATGTGAGAATTATCAGTACCTACTGCTTTTCAAAATGAGTATGATCATGGATAGTGAAGCAATTCAGTTTCGCAAAGACAGTAGGGCAAGTGCCATTGTAGTTTAAGGGCACATGCTTTAGAGTTTGGCTGTGTGAGTTCAACCCTAGTTTAGCCATTTATTAGCTGAGTAGCTTTAGGAACAGTATCCTTAGTGTCTCTCAGTTGTCCCATCTCTGAAATAAGGACCATGACATAATGGTGCTGAATAAAAGAGTAACAAAATTTTGGTCAACATTAAGTGTACTTAAAGAGCGAAGCTCTGTGATAGGCACAATGAACCTTTCAATACAATGCAAGTTGTTACAATAAAAATCAATCGAATATGTACTGTGTGCCTGGCTGTGGTTCAATTTGCCTTTGCATACAAGGAAAAAATTAAAATACTCTGTTAATAAAGACTGTAGCATAATACTTTCACCTTAAACTCTTTTATGTTAATTTATTTTGTTTACCTGCCAAACTTCTACTCATTCCTTATTTCTGCTAAGTACCCTTTGTATTTCCTTTGTCCTGCTAAATTAGGTTCTCTCTCCTCTTTCTTCTCATCTCCTCTATACTTCTCTACCTTTGGTGCTTTGTTATAACACCTGGACTTTCTCATTCAGCTCTGCTACTATGGACTGAGATGAGGCTCTGTCTGAATTCATTTTGTATGTTCTAGTACAGGTCCTGTGAGCAGCTGGGTTGTTGAATGAATACATGAATTTAACCTGTAGAGATGGGCAGTGTTGCATTTTTTACATTGATATTCATGATATTTCTTATTTAGAAAACTGCTTAACTGGTGGACGTTGTTTTATGTAACAGCATTTTGTTTACAGCACTCACTGTTTGCCAGCTGCTATTCTAACTGCCTGACAAATACTCCTGAAACCTTCATGGTAACCATATGAGTGAGGAAAGTACTTTTATTATGTCCATAATATCAATGGGGAGACTGTAGCCAAATTGGTTAATTAACTTAGCCAAAGTCATACTGAGCTAATAAGTGGATTTAAACCCAGCTACTCTGGGGCCAGGGTCCCTCTTCTTAATCCTCTGCCTCTCCTGCTTGTGCTGTTGCAGGGAGTATTCATCATCATATAACTAAATTAAGCATTCATTTGCTTAAAGCAGTACATACATGATGGATAAAAAAGCTTGGGGTATAATTGGTATAATTCTTTCATTATCCATTTTGATTTATAGTCACTTTCTTATGATGGTCGTGTAGTTTTAAATGGAACCTTTGAATCTTTGATATAATAAGGTTATATCAAATCTTGGGTATAATAAGGTTATACCCAATGGAACAGGGTAATGATTAGCCCATTTAAAGGATGACTAGAGAGTTATTACAGTATATGATGATCATGCATATATTATTATTCCTTTGACTGTTAACATTTTCTTTTTAAAAATTTAAACATTTGATGGTTCCTTGTGGGGAGAAAAAGAGGTCAGATTTTTGAGGGGAGATCCATTTGGTGAGATGCTGAGTGTGTGTCAAGCTAAGGAGATAGTATGACATCTTTTTTAGAGTCTAGTCACAATTAAATGCCATTTTATTTTGGATTTTGGGATCCATGCCAGCTTCCAGCTTGTCAGAGCTGAGAAGACTCAAATCAAGTCCAGGCCTATTTCTACAGCAAACTGGGATTCTGGCTTCTTGCCTGTGGATTCATTCAGTACAGCCCATCTGGCTTTTGATGTTCTGCAAGTTTGGAGCCATTTGTTTAAGGAAGCCAGGCAGTGAATATTGGTGGGCCTGGGGTTCTCTTGACTCCAAGTGGTGCTTCTTGGTTTGCATTTTCACCATGCTTAGCATCTGCTTACCTGGAGAGCACGCAGCCACTGGCCAGAGGTCTCCACAACCACATTTTCATACCTTTCAGAACTCAGGCCCCAGCACATCTTCCTCCTCCTCGTCCAGTTCCTTTCATGCAGTTCTCAGTAGCTGCTTGTTTGAATCGCTTAACAGTATTTAACTTCTGGGGTGTTTTTGGGTTTTGGTCAAGGTAATTCCAGGCTGGATGTGGTGACTAAGCAGGAAATAAATGGATCGTCCACAAAGTTACAGTGGAGCGTTGTTTCCATTTTCTCAAGGTACACAGTTGTGGGGGTGATCTGTATGGAAGTCAGGAACCCTGTCTGACTTTGCTCCTTTTTGATGTCAGCAGTATAGACCTGGCTGTTTTGTAGTCTGCTTTGTTTTTCTTCCTTCTCTTCCCCAACTCCACTGGCTGTGGCAAAGCCCTGAGATGTGCAGGAAAATGTCTCTGTCATACACCCAGGCAGACTCAGCCCTGACCCTCCTCTGGAGCCCAGGAAGGAGGAATCTGTGAGGCAGCCATTTAGCTGCTTGTCAAGCAGTTGCACACAGCCTTGTAAACTGTGTTACTAGGCTGTTTATGCTTGACTGGCAAGGTGAATCTTACAGCAAGAGAGAACTTGGAGAGTGGTATCTCATCTTACACCTTATTAATTTGTTCATTCTCTAATTACACAGACACCTATTGAGCACCCTATTTACGTAAGGAACCTAGTGGTTGAGGGGTGCCAGGGGGAGGGTCCCATGGTAAACAAGACACTCAATCCTGGAGGAGCAGGAATGGCAGCCCCTTGCTGGGCTCTTGGCCCCACCAAAAGGGGAAGGGTTTCACTTGAATAAAACATGGGTGTATCATTTTTGTAAATAGGCAAGATTCTTTGTTGTTAAAAAAAACGTGATGGTAGGAAGGAAAGGGATGGGGAGAGGGTTGAAACGAAAGGTATACTCTCCCTAACTCTAGACTGTAATATTGTTATCCATTTCACTGTATCTTAATTCAATTTCTCAGAGTTTTTTAAATGCCAAGGCATTCCCTATATGATTTACATGAGCCTTTCATCTCTGCAACTTTTCCCACTCAGGTAAATGAGCAAATGGATTTGAACGCTCATATCTGAAACAAGAGAGAACCAGCTGGAAATGCCCTTTGAATTTCTTTCTCTATGAAAACCATTTTTCTTTCAGGTGCCTCACCTATAAATAACAGGAGTTCCACCTTCCTTTATAGACTCTTGCTAAAAGCGTGGTTTGGAACAAGACCGTACAGGTGCACACAAATTATAGTTGGGAAAGAAGCCTGCGGTGCATCTTGTCTCTGAGGGTTATGAAATCCTCCTTTTAGTAATGGAGCCAACCTGGTCAAGCCAGCAGGATGAAATTTGGCATTTGTGAGATCATACCCCTTCTCACTTGCCCACCCTATGTAGCATCCCAGCCTTACTCTTCAGATCTGCACATATTGTCTTATCTAGCTACAAAATTCATGGGGCAATTTTTGGTGTATGTGTATGTGTTTTTTTTTTTTGGTAAATAAAGACCTGTATTTTTATTTTGAGGTACGTGGTTGGGTTTTGCCTTTAATTTCATGGCAGAGATTTAACTGGTCTCTTAACTTTTGAAAAGACAAGACAACAATGATATTTTGGGGATCACACTCTTAAAATTTGACTTATAGATGATTAATACAAAAGTAGATGATTTTTGAGCCTCAGCCTATTACAGGTTTGCCTCTCTGTGAATTGGAGGCTTTTATGACAGTGAAAATCATGGCACAGATAAAAGGAAGAAATACTTCTGTTATTTTTTTAAAAAAAATGCTTAAACTGTGAGAATACTGTTTTTAAGCGTTTTAAAATAAAATTTACTTTAGCCACCAGGATTTTGAGCATTATATCACAAATAAAAAACAAGATTAACATCAAAAGGAGTCAGTTTTCATTCAATTGTGCAGCACTGTAGGCTGTGAAATTTAATATTATTTTGACTCATATGCTAATTGCAAAATGACAGAGGAAAATGGATTATGTTTAAATGAAAGTATACACAGCATCACATGCAGCTCTGTCAGATGCAGATTGAGGTATTTGGGCCAGGGCCTTGGGACCCTCTAGCTCTGTTACTGCAGATTCAGATTTGACAAATAGAACCTTCCTTTAGACTGTAGTTTAATTACTTTTTGTCAAAGGTGTGCATGATGAAGAGGCACAAATACACCTCACCTTGAAAAGTTGCTAAACTGGTTTGTGTGCCTATCAGCTCACCCTGTGTTTGAATTTCTGTGCTTCTCATCTTTCCTTTTCTTGAAAAGCTTTTGCTTGTCATTGGTATGAATTGCACCCCCCACCCCCACCCTACCTAGTCTTTGCTTTTAGATTTATAACACTTTAAGGGTTCCAAATTACATAGCCTGCTCTTAGACCCCTTTTCTTTGCCTTGAATAAATCAGGTTCATGTTGCAGATGATATTTGTTTTAGGAAAGTGTGAAAGAAGGGGCACCTGTGAAAACAGGCCGTTGTTCCAACACACATACACATTCAAATTAAGGCAGAAAATGTCAATTAAAGCCTCCAATTACTACCTTATTTCTTGGAGGTTTAAAGCCACTGAGAAGATAGTGGTGCACTCATTGGAAGTTTCAAGGTAATTACTTTTTACTCTAAGCGGTGGTATCTGGTAACCTAATTCCATATAAACCTGACACCCTATCACTACACCCCAATATTTCTCTGGTTTCAGAATAAGTCTGTGCAGAAACTTGTTCTGATGTTAAAGTGCAAAAGGGGGCAGTAAAGTGCTATCCACAAAAACAGGAAAAAAATTTCCAAGTATTTCTTATTACTGCTTGTGTCTTTTTTAGGCCCTGCCTTTATTTATTCATTTTATAACAAAACTCTTCTGTTTGGGCCATTGAGAGAATATCTTAATAAGCTGTAACAGCAATCTAGCATTAAATAGAAGCCATACAAGACTGAAGGTCCTGCCTGTTTATGAGGTGTCCCATCACATTCACACGCTCATGATGCAAAGTCATTTTTTGGAAGTATTTGCATTCCCAGGTGCACAGAGCACTTCGGAAAGGAGCCTCAGTCTTTGGTGTTAATGCTTTTCTAGCTCCATATAGACATAGCAGGCCCAAAGTGCGTGGTGGGGTGAAGGCTCAAGGGTTTGGGCTTATCCAGAGCAGCGTGCATCCTTTGTCAGGAGCTGACTGGAAACACCAGCCAATTACAGCAGAGCTGCAGACTGCTCATCCGCATTCGGAATTGCAGACAAACCGGTTTGTACTCTGACTTCTCTTCTTCACTGTACGCTTTGGCATTTAATTAAAATAAAAATTAAGGCCTTTCATGGAAAAAGTGCATCTTGTCCAAAATGGGATAAATTCAAAGTGTGCTTAATACAGAACACTGGCTTGGGAGTAAACTTTCATCATATGACTTTTGGCTTGCAACAAGAGGCTGAGCCTCTTTTTAAAGCTGGGGTTTAGAATCTTTGAAATGTTTGTACAGTTCAATGATTAAACATAAATTGTATGTATTCCCTATTTTTCACTTATTTGAGTAAACAAGTTTGTTACTACAGCTTCTGTGGACTCAAAGATGTATGTATTAATCAGGCCACGACTTCAACTAGGATAATTTTATTTATTTACTCGCTAGGGAATTGCATCAAAAGTTTAAGTCTATAGGCATTAAATATTTTAAATGCTTATTTTTAAAGTCAGTTATGAAAGATAGTACAAAGTTTTCCTGAAACTCCATGAAAAATAATATCTTAATCTTATCACAAAAGCATTGACTTTATTGCAAAGAAAACACAGAAAGCTAAAAATCATTCTAAGTCCACCATTCAGTAGCCCAAAGTGGTCTCAAGTAAAGGCGGTATGTGTGACCATTTGTTTATGGTTGTCTCCGTGTAGTCAGCAAAATAAACAGAACAACATACCGTATATTATTGACGTGTATGCTTTCAACTGAAATTAGCCATCTACTTACAATGATCGTATACACTAATGATGTAATTGTGAAATGAAAAGAAAAATAAAAATTCTTTGTGGAAAGTACTGCGAATTGACTGCTGGGCAGTTTGCTCCAGAGGTAGGAGAGCTTTAGGTAGGGTCCTCCTTTCCCAAACCACATTTATTCCACTTGCAGGTGCACCAGCATCCATGTCAGGACTCACCTTGTCCTGTTACAGGAGTCACGTGGCCCTGTTTCTCAAGTGCATGATAACCTGTCATAATTACGCACAGATACTCAATATTGTATTTAAATAGATTTTTATGTATGTAATATTAGGTAGAAGAGGCTCTGGATCTAATCTGAGGCTTTTTAAATAGAAGCTTTCCCACAGCGTTTCCAAGCACTATCATCATGTCTGTCTAGATTTGGAGTCTACCTGGCCTAGTTATCTGTCTGGACATAGAAACTGGTAGTTCCTGTTTGTATCTTTTTATTCTGATCTCTTTATTCTGTGTCAGCTTAATATTCTTGCAGTGAGTTGCTGACATATTAACGGATCCTTGTTTGGAAACTTTGGCATCTTGTTCCATCCTTTCCCTCTGTAGATCTATGGCTTCCCTCAGGAGAACCACCAGCTGTATTTTCACACATTTCATGTGTATTTCCAGAGACAGCACCAGTGTCAAGTGGCCCCCCAGCGATTTAGGTTTTCTTCTCAGTTAATCTACATGCTTTGGCCAACCTTGAGGAAACTTGTATAAGGCATCAGATGTTTGTGCTAAGGTGCATGTAGTGTGGTCAGGGGAAGAGAGAAGCAGGGAAAATGGAGTAGCTGTAGGTGAGAAGGGGAGCAGGGAGTGCAATTTCAGATTCACTACACAGCTCTCCATAAACATCTCTACTGCTGGCTTCCCACGGATCCTCCTATTACACTGGGCAAAGTGCAGATATAGATCAGGCAACCACTGCCTTCGTCTGTTTCCCAGGCACTCTCTGAGACCTGATAATGCAATACTGGTCAGCAGAAAAGTCTAAACTTGACATCCCAACGTGCCGTGGTCTGGTTTGTGAATGAAAATCACGTGTGGTGACCTCTGATCTCTTAAGTGGCTGGTTTATGTTTTCAGTGTTTTAGGCCTGCGTTTTAAACAAGCGTGTGCTCATAGCATAGGTTAAAACTTTCTGCTGTCTTCATTAATTGTGCTATGTTCCAGTCTATTAATATTAAAGAATATTGTGTTACATAATGACTATTTTTTAAAGCTTTTACAGTTATGACTGTGAAGTTGAAATGTCTAAATTATTAAAGATCCAGTTTAGATTACAAAATATTCATATCAAATTGAGATTATTAGACTTAGCCAAAGTATCCATGTAGAAATATTAGAGTCCAGATTGGTGAAAAACTTGTAAAAGCTTGAATTAAGTTAAATAGGTAATCCAAGAGTAAAAATAGATTCTAAGATCAGATCATTTCACCAGAGGCGTGTTAAGTTTGGAAGCCCTACTTGAGCGTTTCCAGTTTTTTCCACATTATATTGTCTTTATATTTGATTCAAAGGCAGGGTATCTGTTGTCTTGCTTGGGACTGATTCACTGGGAAAAACCATTGGAGGAGTTGCCTGTTTCCACCCAGTATGCCCTGCTCTTAGAGCAGCTTCCCATGGCTCCCAGGGAGGCCCTCCAGTGAAAATGCACCAAGCCACACGCCATGGCGTGGGAAGCAGTCCTGAACCTGGACATTCTCTTGCTGGAAAGGAAGAGGCAGCTTTCCCCTCCCAGGAAGACAGTAGAGAGCCTGCCCTGACTTTGCTTAGAGATGGAACTGGTCTGGCTCAGTTCTCTCTCCTGTGTGAGACATGAATCACTTTTGGTGGTCTTTGCTTTTTATTTGGGATTAGAAATCAGCAGACTTTATTAAATGACACCTCTCTCTAACCACTTTCTGTCTGGGCGAAGTTTAACAAGAACAGCCTCCCCCCATGCGGTATGGGTGGTAACTGTGGAGGTTTTCCTCTGCTGTTTTTGGTTACAAGATGAACATTATCAGAACACACAAAAAGAAATCTGTATTTGGCATCCACAACGGAAAGTCAGTTTAGTAATTTAAAATTAGCCAGTTGTCATCATAATTCTTTTTAACACTTTCAAAATCAGCATAGGGTAAGTATATTGTTGAATATTACAAAATATGTAGGGCATAGATAGATATGCTGTGTAGTTTGATTTTAATGTGCCTAAGCAATCTAAAAGTAACAGAATTCAGATATAAACCCCATCGCTTCAAAAATAAGAACTCTGTTTACTGACTTGATTATAACATATGGAACTCATTGTTTTCCATTAAAAAATGATGGTATTAGGAAACTCACTCCATTTGCTTTTCATCTGTAGTCTGCTGTTTGCATAATTGTCTGGAGTCCATCTGTAATATTAACTGTAAAACACAAATTCCATGTAGCTAATATGTTTCTTCCTCACCTTTTAGTTCTTGGCCTCCTGGGGAAGGGTTATGTATCTGAGCCCTGGTCTCAGATGACCGCCTCGGAAGAAGCCTCTTCTTTTTAGGCACCACTGATGTGTGCTTGGCGTGGAGCTAGACTTTCTCTGGCTCTCCACGTGATGCTCACATGTGTGTGTGTAGTAGCTTTCTCTCGATTTCCCTTAACTTCATGGCTTATCTATGAACAGCTTGATTTGGGGGGGAAAAAGTGTTTCCCAAGTCCAGAGTTATAATTTAATGTGCTGCAGTGAGAACTGAAAAGTGTGCAGAGAAAGGGGGCTATTCCTGTCATGGCTCGTTGGACAGCAGCATGTCTTCACCTGTTTTGTGTGTTTTGTCCATGTGTCGTGCTTAAATGAAGAACATGGGATGTAAGGGGCTTTGGACAGTGCTGAGCCAAGAGCAAATGCTTCAAAGCAGCTGTGTTTGTATTATTAGTGGTTCTGGAAGTGGCTGATTGCCTTGCATTTTAAGTAGAGAGGGATTGTAGAAGACTGCCGATACTTACAACTTTTTCTGAGCGAAAGCGTCAGAAACTCCATCTGCAGGGCCCCTTGCTCTCCAGCAACACCACTGTGCCTGGACAGCATCTGCGGAAATCCAGTCTCTCCTCCTCGGTGTGTCCTGCCCTGACTCTAAGTGGTTCTGTCTTCGGAATTCCTATCATGCCTGTGATCTGCAAATAGTGGTACTTAATTTGACTTCAGTTTGTATAAATGTTAGCTTCTACTTGTTCATTCCTATTTTTTTCAACTAATACATTATTTATAGAGCTTCTACTCTGTCAGCCCCTTGGGCATTTAATACTGAATTAGTTACATATGGGACTTGCCTGCCCTCAGGGAACTAGACTATAAATTCCTAATGATCAGAGATCTCTACTTTTCTGTCACTCACAACGTCTGGCACAAAATACGTAGTTGTTACACTCACAGCACTCTTGTTTGCTGCCACAGTGCTTTAGAAAGTGTGAGAGTTCCCGGGAGGCAGAGTCAGTAACGCAGACTGTACATCGTGAACACATGGCCAGAAGAATGTGGTTCAGGCTCTCAGCTCAACTGCACTCTGTCCACTGAGAAGCCATAACCTCATCAGTTAAAGGGACTGATGTGCTATGGCTGTTTAGGTATACGCTTAAAAAGTAAACTGCTAAAACACTCAAGTATTGGGGCCTTTTGTATTGATTTAATTAAAGAAGCAATCATTGTTTTAATCAGCTCTAGAAACAATTACTTTTGAAGCGCCGAGGATCAAATTCTTGCCTCACATTTTGCCACAATGTGTTCTGAAAGGTGAATTAATGCTTTTGGAAGCGTCAGGAATGATGTTTTACGGGGATTTACATATCAAATATGTGTATTGAAATGTGAGCCTCTCTGCCAAACTTCTGTTTTGATAAGCCTTTTCCTGGGTTGCCTTCACTGACCATTATAGATTTTTAACAAAGTTGGATAGTACACACTGAACGAAAACTTTATATCAAGGAAGACCTGATTTGTTTGTAAAATGAATTAAAGGCTCATTAAATTATTTACGTGACTTACGCCTCCTGAAAATATGGTCTCAAAGGCAGAGATCCCCGAAGCCCCACCGACCCCTATGTTGCGTGTTCTCGACCTCACCGCATCAGTGAGTGATTAGAGTCAAGAGGAGTGACTTGCATCGCCAGGGAGGAAACCTCCTGTGAGTCTTCAGTTAAGCAGGAAAAAAAAATCCTCATGAAGGAAACAGGATCTTGGGAGCATTTGAATGAAGAAAGAGCTTAGTGAGCCAAACTTGAGACATAGGGTGTAATGTGGGAGAGTTCTAAGATTTGCAGTGATGTACAGCTTGGGAGGGGGTGTGATGCATTTTCTTAAAAGAGCTAAATGAATGGTTGAGGAAATGGGTACATCTGGCTTGGTAAGAATCCTGATCTCTGAAGCCTGGGAAGCCCCGAGGGCTTGTAATTTAGGAATACTTCTCCTAACAGTAGCTAACACTTATATGGTGCTGTCTGTGCATGCTACAAAAGGAGCGGGTTTAGGATACAAAATGTTTGGAGTGGTGTGAGAAACCCTAGGCAGGAACTGACCCCTGGTGTTTGTAAACCTTAAACATGTCCTAAAAAGATCAAGAAATAAGACAGGAGAAAAAGGAAATGTCAGGAAGATGATCAATTTAATGCTTATGGAGTTGAGTTTATGCCTACTGCCTGGCATCTTGCCTGAGGTTTGTGACCTCAGCAGCACATCAGAATTACTGTATGGGTGTTGGAGGGGCTGGGGGAGGTAAAGAAATTAGCCTCATCCACAAACATTCTGATTCGGTCTGTTACTTGAGAAGCTGAATTGTGTTTTGTCCATAAAGAAGATGACATTGTCTAGAGAGAATACATTGGCATTCAGAAGGTTTGAGGGGATACCACAGAGAGAGTCTCACTGATCTGCATTTGTCAGAAGTTCTAGAGAATTCTTCAACAGTACACACATGGTGGTTTTAAATATATCATTGTTATAAAAATTCATTTTGAGTTCTGTTTCACAGAAAGATTTTTTTTTTTTTGAATGGATGAATGACTTATGTCCTTGCTAAAGGAGCTCAATTAAAAAGAAAGGGACCACCCCTCTTTTGGGGGTTGTATAGTAACACATGCCCAAGAAAGAGGTAACAGCCACATACATTTTTCCTACCAATAAAGAATGCAGTCTTTTAATATGAATCCATAATATGATTTCTCTTATGTTTTGTGCTGCTTCATAACCATGCTCATCATGCACTTTTCAGAAAATTAATGCCATTCATTAGCATAAATCATAAGCTATTACCTTGGTATAGGTTTAAAATTGGAGGTGCCCTATCATCCTTGCTTTATCTTTTAGTGAATTATGACCCTGTAGTCATCATGGCTGGTGGGCCTCTCTGGTTAAAGAAAGGGTTGGATTGGAAGGATTCAGAGGCGATTCTTTGTTCTCAGGCTTTAATATTTTAATGAGCCTGCAGGCTTGGCTGCTTAGGAACGAGCTGGGATTTCTAAGTGTGTTGTTAGTGTTAGCACTTGTAGAAGGATGTTCATTAGGAAGTTCTTGTTTCAGTTTTTCAGAGAAACTCCCCATTAAGAAAGAGCTTTCAGCAGCATGGCTAGCAAGAAAGAGGAAAGGGAGGAAGGGTGCTTTTAGCTATGAGCATTAAGGGGATATTGTATCAGTAGTCTTAGTTCTAAAGATTTGCTTCTAAGAATTAATTGGTGCAAATACATCTCAAGGGAAGGAAAAAAAGATTTGTAGAGCAGGGACAGTGGTTGTTGTCCTTGCAAGTAGAGGACTCTTCATTCTGCAGCTGAATCAATACTACAACTAATTATTTCTGGTTATCTTTTATGGGTTTGTCAGACATTTCTTTTGTTCAGTGTAATAAAAAACCCATTGTTTGATCAGTGACTGACTAATTATGATAAGTAATTTAAAACATTCTTGATGAAACTTGTCTGTTAATTAACATCAACAGCAAATGGAAACTAACAGGACAACAAAGTATTAGTGGATTCACTGTTCCTTCCAATTGATGAGATCTCTCTGTGGCATGCCCAATAAACTAAAGCTGCCAATGGTTAAAAAATAACAAACATGTGGGAAGATGTGACTCACCGTGGAGGAAAAGTTAACTGTAAAGTTACACAAAGGAGTACTGAAATACTGCAAGCGAGGGAGTGGTAAAGAAATGTCAGCAGGTAGCCTGATCCTATGGTGTTGAATAAGGAAAGTGGTTTTTTTCTGTCTTTCCTTTTTCTTTTAAAGCTTAATTCCAAAATACATCCATCCCATATTGATCTGAACTAAGAGACTTTTGGTACATAAAAGCGTGAATCTGAAAATTTGTAGTTTGGGATTATTGGCATTGGCTGGCTGTACTGTAACTGTCATTAATACTGTTGATTTTTATCAACTCAATGGCTTTTTTTTTATGCTTTTAGATTTCTACCTGGACAAGGACTGGTACTATACCCACAGATAGGAGACAAATTGGATATTATTTGCCCCAAAGTGGACTCTAAAACTGTTGGCCAGTATGAATATTATAAGGTTTATATGGTTGATAAAGACCAAGCAGACAGATGCACTATTAAGAAGGAAAATACCCCTCTCCTCAACTGTGCCAGACCAGACCAAGATGTAAAATTCACCATCAAGTTTCAAGAATTCAGCCCTAACCTCTGGGGTCTAGAATTTCAGAAGAACAAAGATTATTACATTATATGTAAGTATAATTTTATTCATTTATTTTATAGAAATTAGGATAAGCTATATAGGTTTGTATCAATTTTTTGTTTTCTTAAAATTATTGTGGAAAATAAGTTGGTGAGAATCTTTGCTGAAAAATTGTCCCCCCCTTTTTTTTTCCAAAGAAAACCTTCATTGAATTTGGGACCCTGTGCTACCAGTATTCATTAAGTATACATCCCCAAAGAGAAAAAAAAACCTCCTAGAATTCTCATAGTATTGAAATAAATGTATTATATGAATATATTCAGCATCTCTACTGACAAAACCATTTTTAAGGACCATTGGTGGATTTTGATAGGTAAATCTTGTGCAATGCCTTTTCTCTTCACCCATCCATCCATTCATTCACTCATTCATTTCGTATTTATTCTGTGGCAGAGGCTATGCTTAAGGACTAGGGATTCAGCAGTGAACAAAGTAGTATAACAGCATGCTTTCCTCAAGAAGTTACCAATCCAGAGAAGATGAGCTAATAAATTAGAAGGATGGGGATGACAGGCAAAGGTCACATTAAAACCAGATTCAGAAGAAAAAGACAAAACTTGGTTTGCTCAGTGAATTACTCTTTTTTTTCCCCCCTATATATATAAAATAATTTGACACGCTATTTCAGGAATAGGTGGTACATATCCTTTGGGTCATATCTGAGGCTAACTCATAAGGACGTGAAATCGGCTGATGAGCACATTTGGAGCCCATGCCTACTATGTGCAGATCCCTCGCTGGCACAAGGCCAGCATCATTCCCAGGGCCCCAGGTGTTGTTAAAGTCTAGGTGACTTAGACCGCTGTTCACATCATTCAAGCAATGAAGTCTTTTTTCTTAATCTCCTTGGTTTAAAATTACAATTGTGTTGAATTTTCCATTCGCTTGGTTACCACAGACTTCCGTTTATTAGGAAACTGCTGTCTGCCACTGGTTTATTATTTGCCCCAAGGTGGACTCTTAGAACTTTAGGTAGGAGACTCTTGGTGATGAAACTGAAACTCTTGCAGCTCAACGTATGAGCTGCACTTTGTTGTTTTGTTTTTTTAGAGACGAGGCCCAGCTTTGTTGCCTAGGCTCGAGTGCAGTGGCGTGATCACAGCTCACTGTAGCCTTGAACTCCAGGGCTCAAGTGATCCTCTCACCTCAGCCTCCAAGTAGTGGCTGGGACCACAGGCATGCGCCACTGCACCCAGCTCAAGAACTGCACTTGAAAAGCATGGAACTAAAACCTGTTTTTAAAGCCAACTTGATACATAAAGTAGCTTGCCAAGAATTAGTAACAAAAAAAAAAAAAAAGAGTGGTAGAGTATATACTTTAAAAAGGAATGATTATGATTATTATAAAATAAAAATAAAAGCATTCTGAAATGAAACAGGTAGATGGAGTGGTCACATATACAGAATAACAGGGAAATCTGAAAATGTAAAATAGTCACATATACAAAATAATAGGGAAATCTCTGAAAATGTAAAATAAATGGAAACTTTAAGCTTTTGGAAGCCTAACAATGTGTTTATATTAGTAAAGACTTTTAAAGTAAGACTTTTTCAGTGAAAGCTACTATTTAGCATGACATTTACAGGGAATTGAAACTGATCAGATGAATTGATGAAGAAAGTGAATGCCCCTGGGTGGGGCGGGAGAAAGAAGGTAGTGGTACCAGAAGAGTGGGCACACTAGAGATTAGATGCGCTCAGGTAGTGAGTGCATGTCCCTACCCCGTGGATGCAGCCCAGGTCCACTGATAAGCCAACAGACTCAGAGTCTCTCCCCTTACTTTAGCTTAGGACTTCATGAGGAATGCTTTGCAAATTCTAAGTTCCTACTGAGTGAAAGTGAAATTTTAGTAAACATTGAGAGTTTAACTTTTAGTGTGAAATAATAGGCAAGATATGCAAATAAAGAAATGATTTACCAACATCACTTTGCTTAATGTGGTGAACATTTAATAATTGCCTTTTATCAATACATGAGAGATTTGTATTTAGAAGCACAGTATAATTAATCTACACAATAATGGCATCTCTTATTTTCTTTTTTTGGAAACTCTTCATACCACACTAACAGGTTCATTGCAGTTACTGAGCTACTCTGGCCATCAGAGCTCTCCTTAGAGTTAAGATTTACCATGCAAAAGCATATGGTAGCCTAGGATAAATGAATCTTTCTTAATATAGAGTTGAGGGTCTCAAGTTTGAAATTATGAGAGGCCATTTGAATGTTGTTTTGGGGGCTTGTCATAAGGGCCGGGTGAAGGACTCAGGGCTCAGAAGTGTGCCAGGAAGTCCTGTTGAGACTTTCGGCAGAGTTGAAAGACTTCCATGATGGCGTAGGCAGAGGAAGGTGTTTCAGATACTTGGGAAAATATAGAAGCCAATTTCTCACCCACCCTACAGCAAAGCTTATTGATCTACAAGTTTGCCTAGAAAGGAAATGAGAAATGCAGAGAACAAATGTTAAAATAGTTTTACAAACTAATATTGGCTTTGTATTGCTTCTTCAAAAGTCCAAAGACACCAAAATAATTAATGGATTTTAAAAAGTCACTACTTTGCATATCAGACAAATGCACATGCATATACACAGTCAAGCTCTGTACTGGTTTTTTTGAGATGGAAAGTTTTTGAAGTTAGCAATTTTTATATTAGTACATTTACAAATAGTGCTAGGTAGCTTGATGGAAAGTATTAAAATTTACATGTATATTTTTAACACTTTAAATCATTGGTTCACTTCGAGACAGTAAATAATACTGGCATTTGAATTGCTTTAATAAGTGTTACATGGGTTTAACCCTAAATCTGAGTGTCTAGTTGGTAAGTGCCTTCACAATGAACAGTGCTATAATAAATATTATATTAGTGTGTGCTGATTTCTTTCCATGGAAAGGAAAAAGAGATCTGATGCTTTGGAGGCATGCTTGACTTTATCCAATGAGGAGCAGTCCAAAGGGACTGACTTGCATTGGGGAGCACCCTACATGAACCTAGAGTCTTACTAGCTAGTCCTGCTGCCTGAGCTTAATGAGAAAGTCACTTTATTTCTTTAAACTTTAATTTACTTCTCTAAAAAACACTTCTGGTATTGTCATTTTTCTGGCTAATGATGGAGATCTTCTCCAATTTCAAACCATCTAATGGTTGGGCATACAAATCCTATATAGCATCACTTGTTAGTGTGGTTTCAAATGGACAGGATCCTCTGTAAATTCTTTAAAAACATTTAATTTGATTGTGGTGTTACCTGCTTTAAAATATAGTCATCACACTTTCGAGTTTCAGAAGTGAATATTAATTTTTAATTTGAACTGTATTTTTTAAACCTACTAAGTATTCACTAAACCTGCTTAGGAGATGATGTGGCAAACTGGTATGCATCCTCATTAATTCTTCTCATAGATGATTATTTGCTTTTTAACTTGTGGCAAAATTATATACAAATGGTCATCGACTTACAATGGTTCGACTTAATTCTTCAACTTTCCGATGGGTTTATTGGAGTATTAAATGCATTTTCAATTTAACGATATTTTTAGCTTACCTTGTGCTTATTAAGTATCAAGATATAGCCCCATCTAAGTCAAGGAGCACGTGTATATGGGTTTTTCTTCTTGTTTAGAATTGACTTTTTCAAGTGACCTATTTCAGTAATCAGCCATGGACCTAATTTGCATAATGAAATATTCTAATCTTCAAGTGATCCAAAGGTGGAGATACTATGGCCATGTGGTCTGAAGAGACCTTTTCTTTATACATAATAAATCTTTATGATAATAAATCTTTATACATAATAAATCCTTAGATCTTTAACTGCCTTAAAAACAGAGTAGGTATTTTACATAACCTATAGTTATTTTTATTTGTTTTTAAAGATTTTTTTAATGTTCAGTAAATAACTGTCTGTTCTGAAATTGCCCATTTCAGAACAAAGGGAACCTTTGTCTTAGACTTACTGAATTCTCTAGTTGATACTGGGAAAGCCTTCTCGTTAGCCTTTATCCGTAGAGTCTTCTTTGCAACACTTCCTGTGCCTGCTTTAGTTGCTTTACAGAGGTGACACCCAGAGCTGAAGGAGTTGGCAGGTTTGGTGTGTTGGCCCTTTGCAACAGCTGTCCTTACCAAGCAAGGTTCTATGGGCTGGTTCTTTGACCTTAGCATAAAACCTTGCAAAACACCCACAAAGAGGTTTCCATCACACTACCAAAATCATGTGAGTCAGAGGTAGATGAAAAGTGAGTGCCATTGTGTTCATACTTTTCAAGTGAACAGTAGCTACAGCAGAGCCATTAGACAAAGAAAACCATATTAATGAAGCACCTCCCAATTTAGCTTCATATGGGCTTTGCATTATTTTGCTGCAAATCCATTGCTAAGACACGTCTTGTGGCATAGTCCATAAGTCATCTTTGCTAAGGACTGTTTGATTAAAAGTTGTTCTGTGAGATCCACCCTGTGGTGTTCACAGCATCCCTCTTGGAGGCCTCCCTCACTCTCCATGCCTTGGCAAAGTCTTCCTTGAGACACTGAATGAGTCTGGAGAAGCTACCATTTCTTCAGGCCCTCACTGGTTAGTCTTCTGTAGCTTTTTTTTTTTTTTTTTTTTTTTTTAATAAACAGCATGTAAAATTGGAAAGCTCTACAAACAGCTTTGCGATTTTTTTAAACATATACTCCACTTCTAAGCAAAATCACAAAATAAAGTAAAATGCTTGCACAAATATAAAGAAACAGTATTCTTAAAGAATCAAAACAGAAGAACTTTAGAGTCTATTGCTTATGTTGTTAAGCGTATATTTGTTTTCTTATTTTTTCTTTCTTTGATTTACTTATTTCTGGGGAGTAGGTTTGGCAAGTAGCACTGAAATGTACTGAATGCACTGTTCTTTCTCTAGCAAAATAGTTACAGGAGCTTTCAAATGTCCTCTTACCTATAGATTGCTTTTAGAATATAGAATAATGTGTGGGCTATATAAAGTGATTATGTACTTTATTTGATGAATTATTTATGTTTGATAAATATAGCAAAAGCCACATTTCCATCATTAAATGTAATCCCCTTTGGTGATACAGCAACATCAGCCTGTCACTTGGGTCTTCTGACTTCGGGGTCAGGATTTATGTTTGATACTTTGTGTATAATGGCTGAGTTCAAGCATTTAAACACACTTTTATTTTTAACCTACAGCTGTCATCTTTGTAATAGGATATTCATCAGAATCTTGCCAGAGACTGTGCATTTGGGTGCTTGGGGGACACAGCATCATCACCCCTCTCCCCCAGTCCAAGAGAAACAGATTAACAACATAGGTTGAGAGTCCAGGGTCTGGAAGACCCAAGTTCCTGAGTGCCCTTCGACAAGTAACTTAACCCTGTCTCCGCCTCAGTCTCTTCATCTGTAAAGTGGGATAATGGCAGCACCTGCTTCACAGGGTTGATGGGAATCCAATGGGGTGGGAGATATAAAATGTGTACTTCCACGCTTGACACCAGACACATACAACGAAGAGTTAACTCTGGAGCAGGGGAGGAAGTATGAGGCTCCAGGCTGGAGGCAGACCTGTGCTGGCTGCAAACTGGAGAGGATGGGCCCACAAAAGCTTCACTGATTTGAAGTCCATCCATAAAATGGAACTCCAAAGAGTTTACGTGTTTCAGTCATGCCGCATAACTTAATTATAAGATCTTCTCTCAGTCTTCTTTGAGTGTTATAAAAGCTCTTTTGTCCTTGAGCTTCTTTTACCAAGAAACATGCATTTATGTATCTTTTTTGTTCCTGGAATTGCCCAAGCTTGTTAGCAGATCCTTTGTAAGACCCAAAAGAGACAGACAGGGGAGGAGTCTTCAGATACATATAATCATTTTTCCCAGTTTCCATGTCACCAGCCTTGCTAGGACTTTTTCTCAGTTCCCTGTTACAGAAAGAAAATACTATGTCTTTATTGATAATTTTAGCAGCATCCTAATGTGGTATAAATGGTCCTCCAGAGAAGAAAATGTGTCAGAGTTGCGTTATTTCTGAGGCTAGCTGGGAAAGTAGATCAGTCCATTAGTCTGATAATTAGGAGCGTTGTTTCTGTTATTTCTTAACATCATGTGAACTCCCATTCTGGCTGTATTCAAGGTTTTCCCAGTGTGTATCGGTGAGGCTCCTTATTGAATTTAATATGAATAAAGATAAATTCTTTACACTTGAGGAATAAAGTCTCAGCTTCTGCTTGAGATTGTACTGAGAAACTTCTGGCTCTCAGGTATAATGGAGTCATGACCATGGGGGGTGTTTGTTCCATGTGGCTTAGTGTGTAAGAGGAAAAGGCTGTTGTGGACGGAGACTCTGTTCACATTAGATGACATCACCTAAGCCATTGTGACAGCAGTAATTATTTAGGAATTGCTCAGAATAAAACTGCCTTCATTATTTCATAAAATATCCTAGTATCTTTAGCGCCTGTATTTATGGCTTTTTAAAGGTTCACTAGGATTTATAAATAGTTGGACAATACTAGAGACCTAGTACAAGTGTGAAAGAGGACAAATTTATTTCTTATAACCTTTAAACATTCATCAAGAAGATAAAACTTTAAGGCAAAGTAAAATACATGAAAATAGCCAAGACCTATAGACAAACATAACAAATACTACTTTGAGAAAACTTATTTATATAGTTCTTAAGAGTCACACATTTGTTCCTGAAGTTTCAAAATCTCAGTCTGGGTATTTGATCACTTAGGGAAGTGTTATGACCTTCACATACGCTTGTCTCACTTTGAAGCCTAGAAACACACGTCCTAGAGCAATTTTTATCACTGTGAGAAAGCCAAAACTTGGAGAGTATGTATAGCTTAGTACAATTTAGTTGGCCATCAAGTATCAGAGACAAAACTCAATCCAGGGCCACTGGACTCTTAGACTGGCATCATTAGTTTATAACAGTGCCTCCTGGGTCCAGACATCTAAGTGCACATGTAGCAATAGTAAAGGTAGTATGCATGCATACATAGTACATATGTAGAGATAGCAAAGGGAGTATACATACACACATGTTGCATATATAACAACAGCAGAGAAGCTCATGAACTATAAAGGATGGACTCAATGCTTGTATGAGACATTTTGGTACTGACGCTTTGTCATATGTTGTGTGACATATAACTAACTTGCAATCGTCTGCCCCCAAAGTTGAACTAAGAAAATCCTACAGGGTGGGATGAAATGAAGGCCATTGGGAAAGGTGGTTATAATGGCAATTTGTTAGATCTTATGAATTTTCTTTTTTTTTAAGACGTACTCTTAATTCCATTTTTTAAAATAAGTCCATACTATTTTGTGTTTTTGTGTTAGCAAGTATTTTGAGCCCCTGAATAGAAAATTGCCATTAAAAATTGTATTAAAAATAAAAATCTCTCAAACATACAAGTAGAGGTAGTATGAGACTTCAGATTTTCTCAGCCCAGTACAAGTGCTACAGTTTTGTGGGCTGGCTGGCTGGATGGATGGATGGATGGACTGATGGATTGGCAGACCCTTAAGCTGGAGTGTAACGGATCTCATTACAGAGGAGCCAGGCTGGGTGACAGTTCTGCTTTGCGAGTGGCTTTTTGCATTCATGAAGTAGCCCCATTTTGTTGTTCCTGATGTTAAATAGGAAATGAAGGTATTCTTTTATTGGAGCAAACATGTGGGAAATTGCTTCTAGATTCTAAAAAGTGTAGAACATTACCCCTGAACAGAATAAGGTTCATGTGTAGGGCAAATTTAGGTAGGGGCACCTTATTGGGGTTACTGCTGGTCTCTGAGTGGTCAGAGCAAACAACATGTCCATCCAAACCGTGGTGCCATGAGAGTGGCACATTTTCTCATTGGCAGTGTTATATTCGAAACTGTCAGCAGACATTAATTCAGTTGCTAGTGAAGTCCCACCACCTAGAGATGAACTCTGCCTCCTTTGGATGTTTTCCACTTCAGTGCTATTCGTCTTGCAATTACTGGGTCATTAATATCATTGCATGCAATTAATGACAGTAGAATGAGCTAGAGGGTTGTGGGATGTGCACCCCCTCCCCCACTGTGAACTTTTTACTCTGACCCTTCCCTAGCTAGACCTTTTCGTATCTTGGCAAGGCTGTTTTAATGATTGAGACTGTTAAAATCTTGAGAGCGGGCACTGGGTGATGTGCTGGAAATAATTCACTCAAACACATGCTTCTTCGTGGTTCAGAATATTTTCGTTAGATATTATCACTATCCCTTCCCTGGGAAGTTTCATTTTTAAAAATCTGATGCTTAAGTATAGCTAATATAGACAATAGGGAATTATGTTTTATCTTTGGAACTCTTACATTATTCTTTTCTTTAAAAATGTGAGCTTAGTCATTGCTATTCAAGTGATCATCTGGCCACCTATTTTTAAAACACAATTCTTCTTAGTAGACTTTGGCCCATATTATACTAAGGCTGACTTTTTTTTCTTTTTTGAGACATGGGGTTTTACTGGGGGCTTATATACAGGAGAGAAAGAGTCCAGTGGCAGTGGGCTGGACAGATATCCGTGTGGCCCTGAGGCAGTGAGCTGGACAGGAAAACTGCAAACAGCATGTAGTTTATCTATAGCATTTTTTTTTTTTGAGACAGTCTCGCTCCATCGCCCAGGCTGGAGTGCAGTCGTGTGATCTTGGCTCACTACAACCTCCGCCTCCCAGCTTCAAGCAATTTCCCTGCCTCAGCCTCCTGAGTAGCTGTGACTGCAGGCGTTTGCCACCACACAGCTAATTTTTTGTATTTTAGTGGAGACGGGGTTTCACCATATTGGTCAGGATGGTCTCGATCTCCTGATCTCATGATCCACCTGCCTCGGACTCTCAAAATGCAGGGATTACAGGCCTGAGCCACCATGCCTGGCCAGCTATAGCATTTTCACTCAACACCATCATTCTAATGTGTTCCATGTGGCAACCTTCATTTACTCCAGACTTAGGACCTCAGTCCCTGTGCACTCCATGTTCCACAGGACGGGACGGGCACCCAGATGTTCCTCATAGACAAAGAATGATGCTCCAGGTTGGCCACTACCAGATTGCCTAGCTCAGGACACATATTCAGATGTGTCTAAGGCTAGCTCTTTTATATGAAGTTATTTATTCTTTTACCATTGACTCTCATGTTCCCACTATATTAAGTTTTTCTGAATTACTCTGGCAATAAGAAACAATCCCTTAAAGTATACTAGATGAAAAGCCTTTTTTTCATTTTTTTTTTGAAATCATGTTGAATTTCTTTTCTTTTAAACTGATAGATTCCTCCTGCATAAATCGTCATAACTTTTAACAATAAGATCTTAGATTTAGAAAGTGATGTTTATCCTCAACAGAATTCATTAAAACTTAAAACTCCAAGGTGTTGCAAGTAATATTTTGAGGGGAAGTGAAATAAGCAACTCCATAAATAATCTTACGTAGTTAAACACATCTCTGGCCAAAGGAAAAAAAAAATGCGGGCGGGGGAGTGGTTGGAGGAAGTGAAATTTATCGCCAGTATTGTCTGATCTTTCTCAGAAAAGTGTCAGTGTGCGTCACTGAGCCTGGAGGGTATGTTTTCTTGATCTATACCCCCTCCATGTACACCTGCTTACGCATACACACAGGTAGACGCACCTACATGTGCACCTGCCATTACTCTTTCTGCTCTTTTGCCTTTTCACTCTGATTGTAGTCAGTAACTTTTCAGGTCTGTATTGTCAACAATGCCTACGGCCCTGAGTGTCTTCACTGATTATTACTTGACATCCATCTGGTTTTTAATAGTTAAAAGGCCATATGCAAAAGCTGTGATAGAATTTCTCCTGTTCTAGATGTGATGTTTATTGCTTTATTTTGTGACTGTTCTCTCAGTAGATTGACCACCTCCTTCAGTGTCCAAGCCTCACCTGGCATGATGGCATCTATAAACTCAGTTCTGTATCCTGGTATCCTTTCTCTTCTGAAGTAGAAGTAATTAAGTAATAGATGGCATCAAAGCCTTTTAAGTGCACATACAAACAAAAACAACTTACCAAAGTGTTTCAAAGTTGTTCCATTTTTAACACTCCTCTTATTTCTGAGCTCTTGGTAGAATATCCTATTATTATTCATGATGAATATTTGAAATTAGGAAATAAAGCTGTACCATTTTCTTTAAGAGCATCCATTTGTACTTGGTACATTTTCAGGCATATTTCAGTGCTAGCAAACAGGAGAGGAGGTCTAAATTGTGATTCTATTTTAGAATCTACTTTTTCCAAATTATTCTGTTTAGTGCAGAAAACTAATTAATTGTGTTGCATAGAAAAGTCACTGAGGCTAAGCCAGTTATTACTTCTTAATGCATGATTTACTGCTTTAAATTTTCAAAACACAACTATAGCAATGGGGTATTCATTCGAGTGATTTTTCCTATCATATTAAACACTGTTTTCACAAGTGAAAAACTCAACATATCCTACATCACTGATAGTTTATACAGTGTTTTAGCTGTGGCTTCCTACGTGCAAAATAAGAGTTAATCAAAGGTTAATGAGAACTGTCTCATCAAGTAGAGGGTTTATTTTGTTTTATTTAAATTAACTTTGCTAAGTGTATATTTCTGCTTGAAAATAATTTCCTTTGTATTTTTCTTTCTTCAAATGAGGCCATTTAAGGAAGTATACCATGAAACTTTTGCTCTAAGATAAGGCAAATTTGGTATTATAGGATGAAGTGCTATGTGATCTGAAGTAATGCTGAAATTTTTAAATATATTAAGCTAAACAAGAATAATGAGGCCCTTGGAAAGTCATAATTATATTTCTCATTTCTCTCATTTGAAAGCCACAGCGAAAAACACATAGAAGTTAGAAAAAAATGAATGAAATTCTCTTTTTCCTGTTGGCAAATTAAATAGATGTTTCTGTTTCAAAAGATTTTATTAATTGACTTTAAAGAAACAGTCATTTATTTTTGGCATTCAGTGAACATTATCATTTCTATGTTTAGAACTTTTCATCCAAGTTAGCATCTGAAAAGATAACTGTAAAATGCAAGGCATTCAACTACGTTAATTTGAGTTTCAGAAATTGAATTCTTGTTTCTAGAGTATATACTTTGAGTTGATGTCAGGGTGTTAAATAGATAAATCTTAGCTTCCTGGGTTGTATATTCACATTAATTAATTATTTTTATTATCAGCCTTCTTATTTTTCAACTTACCTTATTCGTTTTATTTTGATACTCAAAGATTTGATAGCCCTTGGTAGAATAAAGCAGTAATACAGTTTGGTATGTCATCATATTTATGTTTATTTTAAAGTCACGCTTTGCTTTCCATGTTGTTACTGGATTATGCTTTCTTTAGTTTCTCGGCTTGCCAAAATAACAGTCTTCCGATCTTCAGAAGTCTGTGTCGAGCTTAAGGAAACTGATGTGTAGGAAGACTAGCCTAAGAAATCCAAATTAGCAAGGCTAGCATGTGAGAACATGCTGGGAAAGAATAGTTCCCACAGATATTGACAGATAATGTTCATAAAATGCTGTTTGTTTTGTGGTCACGAGAGCGAGTTGTGTCCAGTGCAGCTATCTATAAAGGCAACGTTTTTAGTCTTACAACTCTGTGGTTTTCTTTCATGTTGCTGGATGCTGAAGATGTCTCTCTGGTGGACTTCTTTGCTTTCAAGTGTCCATCAGCCCTCTACTCCATCCTGGCCCCATACAATATACTACATTTTTAGATAATTTGAAATACGCTTCATAGTATTTTTATTTCTTGGTGCATCATTCTTTCCATAAGAACTTAAAACTACTTACCTTTATTTTGTAGGATTCTTTGTTTCTTCCCCTGTTTCAAATCTCTGTGCCAGTGAGACCCGTATATTGGCACAAATCCAGAAGTTGATTCTCCATCTGATTAGCACACTTACCAATGTGGTGGGCTAAATAACAGCCAAGGTGCGGGGCTACAGCAGAGCAGAGCAGAGCAGTGATCGTCAGATGAGGACATGTGAAAATGGAATACTACTTTCTCTCCGTGGGGATGGGCTAAAAAGCACAGCCAGAAATATTCTTGCCCTTTGAGTCTGCTTTGCAGTTACTCACAGGTTCTCAGGTTTTTTTCCTACTCAGATAACCAGTATACTCTTCCCAATGACTAAGAACTACAGATAAGTATAGGTGCAAATAGATGGCAAACCGCAGATGTCGGCTCTGTGGTTTCAGATGTGCTACAGAACTGTTAAGAGGATGTGAAAGGAACTTTTTTGCTGAGCAGTAATTTTTACCCACTGGAAATTAGGCCCTGGGGGGAAGAATACAGTGACTTCTCTATGCTTACTACATGCAATTGGACCCCTGAAGCAAAAGCTTTTAAGGCAGGCTGTAAAATGCCCATGTATCTTTATTAAGCCTATTTTCCAGCTGGATAGAGAAACTTTTCTAGTAATTTTTAAATTTATAAAGTCTATTTTTTTTCCTGAGCCAAGGGAAAAAAAATATCTGGGCACTAAAAGCTTAGATATAACAATGTTATTTTTTCTGTCTCTGAATGATTAAATGTGATTTCATCTATTTAGCAATACTGTGATTGTGGCTGCATTAGATAATGCTGATAGAGAGATACAAAGAATAACTAAGTATAATGAACTAACAATTTATTTCCACTCTCTCTCTAAGTTTAAAATTCCTAGTACATTCAAATGAACAATGAAAATAATTGCAAAATTGTCTCCTGAAATGGAAATAGATTTATTTCCAAGCATTAGCAATTTCTTGTTATTTTTCAAAATCAGCCACTCAGCCTTTCCAAGCTTCTTGGTGACTATTACAGGAGAAATCAGAATATTAATCTTAACGGTTTTCTTTCAGAGTTTGCTGCCAGGAAGGAGGTATATTGGGATAGGAGACTTTTTTTTTTTAGCTGTGTCGTTGTTCAAGGAGGGGGCTGGAACCTCAGCATAAGAATTACACTCCATGATGCAGATGTAGCAGCGAAGAGGAAAGGTGATTTTCACTATGGGAAGTTATACTTATGTCAAGTATAAAATAGACTGATGTCATTTTGAATTAGGTTATACTTGTAAAGTTTACCTTCTGGAGTTTGTTCGTACCAGCATACTAACTGGGTTAAAACAGAGTTATTCATGACAACTCAGGTCATTTCTAACTCATGGCAAAAATCTTTTCTGGTGGAACGTGCTCCTTTATAAGCAGCCAAGCATTTTGGATGTTACTTTATAATATTAGTAGTGAATTTTTCAGTAACTTCCAGTAACCTTTGCAAGTCACAAGTTGACCTAAAAGGAAAAGAATCAAAATCCCAAATATAGCAGAAAAACTGTCCTTACTCAGACTGTTTAGCCCACTTTTGCTCACCACCCTGCAAGCACCCTCCTCCAACGAGCAGTAGATTCCGAAGAACCTGCTAAGGCAGCATCTGTAGATTTTTCCTTATTCAACTCTAAGACTTGAAAGTTTCCCTCCTCCCCCAACCCTTTTTTCAAACCAAGAAAAAAAGTTTCACTGTTAACAGTGCAAAGCAGTTCCATTCTTATGCAACGCAGCCTTCCTCCTACTGTCTTGTAGTCTGTGGATGTTAAATTATAGATTGCAATTGAATTTTAATACTCTAGAGATTGTACATTTGTGGTTGTCAAGACATCATTTTGGGTAAACCTAGGGAGCTCCACACAAAAGCATTGATATTCAGAAAAGGCATTGACCTACAAATTAAAAGAAAAAAAGTCAAATAATGTGCACCTCTTGTGCTTCCAGTTTGACAGAGTAGAAGTCATCAGTAGCTTCTCCCTCTGCAGACGCAGTTCTGAATTCTGTTTACAAGTAACTGCCCTACTGTGCCTGTATTTCCCTTTCTGGTATGCATTTAATTGTTTTTCTTTTGGCTCTGAATCTTTGACTTTATTTTCCCCTCAAGATTAAAATAAATAAAGGCATATTCCTCCCCTTTCTTTTCTGTGCACTGCCCTTCAGATCTCATTTTGTCATTTTTCAGCTTAGTGTTGAAACTTTTAGCAATAAAAAGTCATTTAACTTTGAGTTTGAGGGCACTTTTGCATGTAGGTTCATTTATGTGCATGTGAATTTAAAAACATTGGGATTCCACTTGAATACCAAACATTTTAAACTATCAGCCAAATAGAGATATTAGCTTTTCACTTTTTCTATATGCAGACATATCCTAATTTTTTAGAAAAATCAATAGGAAAATTCTCAACAATTAGTTGAAGATGATAGCACTGCTCTGGAATGGTCCAGAAATAGGGTATGCTCATAGAAATCCGTACTCTGAAGCTTTGGGAGGAAAGGATACTTTGAAATTTAGGCACATATTTGGAGGAGAGAAAAGGGAAGGAGCAGAATGAATCACTGAAGAAAAAAAGATTTTTTTTAGATTCACAAACGCGTACGAAGTTTTAGGTATCTTTTTTTTTTTTAACCTGTCTGCCAAACATTTTCTTAGTAGTCTACAATGTCTATATCTACAAACAGATACTGTCTGCTTCTCACTACCCTTCCAAAACTATTATTATTATGGCAACTATTGCTCAGGTTCCCAGGAAAAATGTAACATCCACAGGAAGGGAAGAATGAGATGCGACTGTGAGACTGTAAAGTTTAAGCAAGCACTCAGAGAAGCACAGTGATATTTATGCACAGAAGAGGCAGCCTTTGTTTTGAGGAAAACAGTGAAAGTAAAAGTTAATTCAAGACCACAAAGACAAGTAAATAAGTGCTTTTTTTTGTAATTAATATAATTTCCATGGAATGCATATTTCTACTATGAATGCACGTTGAACTTGTTTGCTGACCTACTATTTGGAAAACAATCCCATTAAAAGAATGTCTTTGGGGTTTATTTTTACCAGAAAATCAATCCTTTTTTCAGTCCCTTGCAAAGTACAATGTTACAAGACAGAACTTTGATAATCAAGTAGAAAATGGATTTAAGTTGCAGAAATGTATATGAAACACTTTTGTTCCTTGCCCCTTGAACTTTAGGGGAATGAAAATGTCTAGCACTCTCCACCTTCTTTTCTCTCCTGGAACTCGAACTGTAATTCAAAGCCTGTTTCTCATTAAAGTACCTGGCAGCCTATCTCTTTACAGCTTTAGTTACAAAGCTATTCAGAGACCTTGCTGGTCTAAAGAGACAGAACAAGGATGTGTTTAAATAGAGTAGAGCATAGGCTGTTTAAAAAAAATACTGAAAAGGGTAAAATAATTCTGTCTTTCCTTCTACTCCTCACTGCTGAGGTGGAGAGGGAATTCTGTTGCCGAACACCAGCAAGTGGCTGGTAAAAGTCCCTACTTTCTCTTCAGGGCTGCCACAGGACCCAGAATGAGTGGTGGGCGTGTGTGTTAACCCTCTATTCAGCCAGAGTTTTCCCACAACAGGTAGCTTGGTTGAAGAGGTTGACTAAGGTTGACGTTGGCAGTAATAATGCATGTGTTGGAGGAAAAAGGGGAGGTTTTCAAGATCTGAATTCTAGTCTACTTCTTAAAGAAGACAAGGGTTGTGGGAGGCTCCTGTTCTAGTGTTTACAGAACTTGGATGCTTGACAAACAGAGCGTCAAGCTAATTGTTCTTGAAGCAGGAAATCTGCAGTGGAGGAAGCAGGTGTCGTGGAATGATTACCACGTTTGGAAATGGCTGCATTAACTATTTTGCTCTTTGAGTTTGGCCCCCAAAGAGTCAGTAGACTTTTTAAAAGATGCCATCCCTTTTATTTATAGACTAATATTAAATCAGTCATTTGTGGAGGAAGGAGAAAGTGCCTAAATAAATTTGTAACCAGATAGCATACATGCGGCAGTGTTTCCAATATCCATTTTTCTTTATTTCTTTTTCTTTTTCTTTTTGGCTTTCAGCATCCCCATACTTTCAGAAAACTTGTGACTAAGAGTGAATTCTTATTTTTCAAATTGTTTTCAGACATTTCATGTTCATGTAAACTTGGCTTATTGATTTCCTGATTTTTCTTTATTTTTTTGTTTTGTCCATTTTATTTTTAATCAGCTACATCAAATGGGTCTTTGGAGGGCCTGGATAACCAGGAGGGAGGGGTGTGCCAGACAAGAGCCATGAAGATCCTCATGAAAGTTGGACAAGGTAAAGACTATCTGCTGCTTCATGACGCCACTGTGACCTGGTGTAGCCCCCAGCTAGTGTGGTGCTAATGTTGCTGACACTCACCTTCATTCGCTCTTCTCCTTAGTTTTCCAAGCAAAACCTTCTGCACTTTGAGCCACTGACAGATTTCCTCAAGTCAATGTACTAAGCTTTTATTGGATATCTCTCTAAGAGTTAAAGTCAGCAAGGTAGAATGTCTATTGCCATGTGTAGATAGATAGATATTTCTTTTTAAAAAACAAAACACCTCTTTGGTTCAGAATCAAAATACCCAGTATGAAAACTAAAAGCTTGTGCAGTTTTGCTCATTTCTGAATCTTGGCTACAGAAGATTTTTGTTCATTGTGCCTTTTCCAATATAGATAACCTATTGTGCAGAAAGAAATAATTATTCTTCTAATTAAAAATTGGTATAGTAGTCAATCAAATTGCTCAGTTAAATTGAAATGTCATCTGCAATGCTTTGCCTGCCAAATGCAAGAATCCCTATCGTTTCCACAGATGGCCTCACGATCGAAACCTCTGAAATAACTAGTATAACCATTTTGTTTTAAAAGAAAGATTATATTCTTGTATTTCACAGTACTTTGCATAAAGACTCTTATGTTCATTGCTATTCATGCCTGTTGAAATAAATACGCAGCTCCTAAAGCTAGATCTCATCAGATGTCTGTGCCGTAATTAATCATTTGTTTTTCATGTAGATGCCAGTTCTGCTGGATCAACCAGGAATAATGATCCAACAAGACGTCCAGAACTAGAAGCTGGTACAAACGGAAGAAGTTCCACAACAAGTCCCTTTGTAAAACCAAATCCAGGTATAGCAGTGTGAGCTGTGTGTATGGAGGTCTGTGGGTACCACATTCTTAGTAGTATCTCAAAAGGTAGGGCAGAGTGTGAGGACTTCTTACCAGTTAGGATTAGCTGGTTGTTACAGTGATCAGGAATCTTTGCTCTCAGTGACTCATTATTAATTACACTCAATGAGAACAAAATAACTCATTCCAATGAAAGTCATACATTCAAAAGAGGAGAATTCATGAGCTGTAAATGCCAGTTATTAGAATTACTCTGTCAGGCCAAAGGTTTCATTGGCTGACATTTTATCAAGCTGGTTGTCAACACCAGCTTAAAGCTGCTTTTTAATGTATATGTAATTAATGTGCTAATCCCTCATCTAATTATATCTAATCCACTGAGGGCCTAATTGATCCTCTTCTAAATTTTAGATGGTAACATTTTAAAATATCGCATAATAGTATTTTTTCAGTTGGTTATCATTATTTTGTTTTACATTTTCCATGTAAAGGAAAACAGTAAACAGGTCCCTGACAAAAGTGTAGAACACCAGATAAAATTGCCTGTCATTGACCTTCGTTTTCTTAACAGTCTTGGAACAAATAGCTCTGTATTTGTTACCATGCTAATGAATGTTTTATAGAGGAGCTGTTGAGCAGACATCAGCAGTTTTGTATTAGGGATCTGTGTGCTTGGTTGGTAGTTGTGCGAGTTTATCATCTGCAGCAATATTCCGTCTCTTTCCAAGAGTCAAGGAGGGAAGTTGTTATTTCTAACTTTCAATGACAAGATGTGTCAAATTCTTGTGACAAACTGATAAATGGATAATATAATGATGCCAGGCAATTTTTTAGTGCTTAACATTTGGGCTGGCAGTCTGTTCAGTGTGAGAGTTTCTGCTGCCTTCCAAATATATTTTAAGTGTAAATCAAATAATACAAACGAGTTACAAGCTGAACGTTTTCCCAGGCCCCCTTCACTCCTTCCGCGTTCCGAGCTGTGCTGCCAGGAGGCAGAGCTCTTCTTTAGAAGGCAGGCCCTTTGAAGGTTTGCAGGAAACTCCCTTTCTCTACGAAGGCAGAAGAGCCATGCCATGGGAACACTCACCGCTCACCTGGGGAACTGGCCACTTCCTTTTTTCTTCCCTGCGGCTGCCCCAGGCTGGCTAACACGGGCTAGAAGACGAAGCAAGATCAAGGGCTGGCTGCCACCGACAGTCTGTGTTCTTGCTGGATAATGGTACACACAAAGGAAACCCTGTGTCTGGGAGGGCGTGAAAGCGCCCCCCAGAGATACCTCTTGTTTCTACTTGTGTTGAGCTCTTCGACGAGGTATTGGCTAGGCAAATACGCCTGGCTCATTTTTCAGAGTTTTAAGGGTCATAAAGGCAGTCCGTCAGCACCGGGACAGCACTGAGCATCTCTGACGTTTTCTCTCTCCACGTCTGCAGGTTCTAGCACAGACGGCAACAGCGCCGGACATTCGGGGAACAACATCCTCGGTTCCGAAGTGGCCTTATTTGCAGGGATTGCTTCAGGATGCATCATTTTCATCGTCATCATCATCACGCTGGTGGTCCTCTTGCTGAAGTACCGAAGGAGACACAGGAAGCACTCACCGCAGCACACGACCACGCTGTCGCTCAGCACGCTGGCCACACCCAAGCGCAGCGGCAACAACAACGGCTCAGAGCCCAGTGACATTATCATCCCGCTAAGGACTGCGGACAGCGTCTTCTGCCCGCACTACGAGAAGGTCAGCGGGGACTACGGGCACCCGGTGTACATCGTCCAGGAGATGCCCCCCCAGAGCCCAGCGAACATTTACTACAAGGTCTGAGAGGGACCCTGGCGGTACCTGCGCTTTCCCAGAGGACACCTACTGTCCTGATGCCTCCCTTGAGGGTTTCAGAGCCCGCATGCTGGAGAACTGACTGAAGCGCGGCACGTGGGGGAGAGGGACACTCCTTCTCGGAAGAGCCCGTCGCGCTGGACAGCTTACCTAGTCTTGTAGCATTCGGCCTTGGTGAACACACGTGCTCCCTGGAAGCTGGAAGACTGTGCAGAAGATGCCCATTCGGACTGCTGTGCCGCGGCCCACGTCTCCTCCTCGAAGCCATGTGCTGCAGTCACTCAGGCCTCTGCGGAAGCCAAGGGAAGACAGTGGTTTGTGGGCGAGAGGGCTGTGAGCATCCTGGCAGGTGCCCCAGGACGCCATGCCTGGAAGGGCCGGCTTCTGCCTGGGGCGCGTCCCCGCAGTACGTACCGGACTTGTCACACGGACCTCGGGCTAGTTAAGGTTTGCAAAGATCTCTAGCGTTTAGTCCTCACTGTCTCACTCGTTCTGTTACCCAGAGCTCTGCAGCACCTCACCTGAGACCTCCACTTCACATCTGCATCACTAATGGAACACTCACTTCTGGAGTCCCCTACTCCAGCCATCTGCAGCAGCAGCTTCAGTCCAGGGGTAATCCGCTCCTAGAAATTGTGTTTCTAACACGGTGCCCTTTAGCCGGACGCTAGCAAGGCTGTCTGCGAGGAAGGCTAAGAGTTTGCAGAAGGGGGTGGGGCTGGGGGAAGGGCTGGCTGCAATTGCAGCTCACTGCTGCTGCCTGTGAAACAGAAAGTTGGAAAGGAAAAAAGAAAAAACCAATTACGTAGCACAGCACTTTGGTTTTGCTAAGATTTAAGAGGCAAGCAGGAGACACAACAGCACACACAATGGATTTCAGTGCCTGGGAGGCAGTCTCTGTTATCAAATAGCAACGTGCAGGAAAAAGAGCCCCTCTTCATTCTGGGGAACAAAGACGGGGATTGTTGGGAAAGGATCAGGCTTGGAGGGAGGGAGAAAGTAGGCCGCTGATGATATATTCGGGCAGGACTGTTGTGGTACTGGCAATAAGATATACAGCTCCGAGCTGTAGGAGAGTCGGTCTGCTTTGGATGATTTTTTAAGCAGACTCAGCTGCTATACTTATCACATTTTATTAAACACAGGGAAAGCATTTAGGAGAATAGCAGAGAGCCAAATCTGACCTAAAAGTTGAAAAGCCAAAGGTCAAACAGGCTGTAATTCCATCATCATTGTCGTTATTAAAGAATTCTCATCTATAAAAGGTAGGTCAGATCCCCTCTCCCCAGGCCCCCCCACCTCCTGATTGAGCCTTACGACAGACACTTTGGTTTCTGGCAGTGCTGTCTGGTGCAAGGGCTGCAGGGTTGGTACTGATGGGGGCTGCAGCACCTGGTGCTCTGTGTCAAGGTGAAGCACACATGGCAAACCTCTTAGGGTCCTTAAGACGGAAATAACTGATGATGTCCAGGGGGAGAAGGAAGATAGGACGTATTTATAATAGGTATATAGAACACAAGGGATATAAAATGAAAGATTTTTTACTAATATATATTTTAAGGTTGCACACAGTACACACCAGAAGATGTGAAATTCATTTGTGGCAATGAAGTGGCCCCAATGCTCAGTGCTTAAGAAAACAAATTGGACAGCTACTTCTGGGAAAAATAAGATCATTCCAAAAAGAACAATAATGAGAGCAAATACAAAAATAACCAAGTCCTCCGAAGGCACCTCACGGAACCATAGACTAGGAAGTACAAGCCCCAAATTCCAGGAAATCGATGTGACTGCATCATGTATTTAACAATGACAAGATGTTCCGGCATCTATTTTCTGCATTGGGTTTTCCCTTGCCTTATGGGCTGAAGTGTTCTCTAGAATCCAGCAGGTCACATTGGGGGCTTCAGGTGACAATTTAGCTCTGGCTCCCTCCTCCTGTCCTCCCCCACACCCCCCCCTTCTGGGAAACAAGAAGAGTAAACAGGAAACCTACTTTTTATGTGCTATGCAAAATAGACATCTTTAACATAGTCCTGTTACTATGGTAACACTTTGCTTTCTGAATTGGAAGGGAAAAAAATGTAGCGACAGCATTTTAAGGTTCTCAGACCTCCAGTGAGTACCTGCAAAAATGAGTTGTCACAGAAATTATGATTCCCTATTTCCTGAACCTGGAAATGATGTTGGTCCAAAGTGCGTGTGTGTATGTGTGAGTGGGTGTGTGGTATACATGTGTACATATATGTATAATATATATCTACAATATATATTATATATATCTATATCATATTTCTGTGGAGGGTTGCCATGGTAACCAGCCACAGTACATATGTAATTCTTTCCATCACCCCAACCTCTCCTTTCCGTGCATTCATACAAGAGTTTCTTGTAAGCCATCAGAAGTTACTTTTAGGATGGGGGAGAGGGGCAAGAAGGGGAAAAATGGGAAATTGTCTGATTTTAATGAAATCAAATGTATGTATCATCGGTTGGCTACGTTTTGGTTCTATGCTAAACTGTGAAAAATCAGATGAATTGATAAAAGAGTTCCCTGCAACCAATTGAAAAGTGTTCTGTGCGTCTGTTTTGTGTCTGGTGCAGAATATGACAATCTACCAACTGTCCCTTTGTTTGAAGTTGGTTTAGCTTTGGAAAGTTACTGTAAATGCCTTGCTTGTATGATCGTCCCTGGTCACCCGACTTTGGAATTTGCACCATCATGTTTAAGTGAAGATGCTGTAAATAGGTTCAGATTGTACTGTCTATGGATTTGGGGTGTTACAGTAGCCTTATTCACCTTTTTAATAAAAATACACATGAAATCAAGACAGAAATGGCTTTTCTTACCCAGATTGTGTACATAGAGCAATGTTGGTTTTTTATAAAGTCTAAGCAAGATGTTTTGTATAAAATCTGAATTTTGCAATGTATTTAGCTACAGCTTGTTTAACGGCAGTGTCATTCCCCTTTGCACTGTAATGAGGAAAAAATGGTATAAAAGGTTGCCAAATTGCTGCATATTTGTGCCGTAATTATGTACCATGAATATTTATTTAAAATTTCGTTGTCCAATTTGTAAGTAACACAGTATTATGCTTGAGTTATAAATATTTTTCTTTCTTTTATTTTAATAGCCATCATAGGTTTTAAATCTGCTTTATTTCCACATCGCAGTTAGCCCCAGAAAATGAAATCCGTGAAGTCACATTCCACATCTGTTTCAAACTGAATTTGTTCTTAAAAAAATAAAATATTTTTTTCCTATGGAAAAAGTGCCTTTAAAGTACTTTTCTTCTTTTCTTTTCATTTTTTTCTTTTTGTTATTTTAATTTGCCTTCTTTTACTCTATTTCCCCAAAAGTGACAGTAATCCAGAGACTTCTGTCCATGGACACATATGCCCACTTTTCAAATCAGGATGTGCACATAACAGAAATACTAATTTTGCTAAGAGCCGTGAGCTTATTAGTTTCCCCAGAAAGCCACTGAACTCACATTTCAAAAATAACGTATAATCGTATAAAATCCCAATCATCCTCAAGAGAAAATCTCTCTAGTTGCACCTGAATTGCACAGTCGGAATAGTTTACAAAGTTAGTTGTCTCAGGAAAAAGAGGGAAATGTACTCTTAGCTTACACTTAATTCCAAATTGATCTAGTTTCCATAGAAGCAAAGCAGCTGTCTATCGCTTCATTTTTCTTAACAGAATAATCCTAGGGAGAAGGAAAAAGTCAAATATTTTTGTAAAAACTTAACATTGATGAGAGCACACTTTGTGATACTGGTTGAAGGCAAGCCAGAGGCCAGCTGTGAGTTCAAAACACACTTTCAGTGGTCACCTTCCTGGGAGGTGACTGTACCCTGAGGGGTGCAATTATTTTTCAGGCCTCTTGTGATCTTGGTTATTAAGACTGATCATTATACTTCCTGGGTAGCTTTTTAAGCAGCCAAGAGTCCCACCTGTAGCAGAGAGCTTCATCCGCCTTGAGATCTGAGTGCTAAGATCTTTATTTATATTATCTCAGTTTAATTCTTGCCATGGGAGTGAGACCTATGGATAAGGAAGGATAAGAAAAGGCCCTGATTCAGGAAGTAATCCAGAAGAGTCCCCAGGTCCGACTGACTTGCCCAAGACCACACCTCAGTCAGTGGAAGAAACCATATGTTTCAAAACACCTTCCGGGGTGATGACGAAGGCTGCTGGGGACGCCAGGGATCCATGCAGCTTAGCATAGTACTCGTACCAGAGGAATGTTTGTTAAATAAATGCCTCCCTTCATCAACAACAACAGAAATCCCCAGAGGCACAGGGTTTTCGCTGATGCTAGAATGGTAGTTTCATCTATTCCAGGATTTTATCCTGCTGCACCCATCTGCCTTCAGTTGCAGATCCAAGTTTACGGATGCCATTTATGGGCAGGCAACTAAGCTACACTCTCGACCCTATGTACCAAGGTCGTTTCTGATTAGTTTGGGCAAAAGGAAAGAACCATAGTGAAATAATGCTTTTTCAACCTTTACTTTGTGGTCTCTATTACAATATAAAATTAACAAATACACAATGTCATGTTTTGGGCCGTGTTTTTAGACCATGTTTTCCAAAGTGGGTAAGCCAAGCCCAGCCAAGAAACACGACTTGTCCACTCATTCTTTTCACCTGCGCAGGAGAAGCCACATGCAGAAGCTCCTGCAGAGGCGTATAACCAGGTGCCCTTTGGTCTGTCTGAAAGGTGAGCCCAGCCTGCTGATACCACATTACTGCTCTGCACAGGCAAGTGTTCTCCAGCCAGCAGCCAGCTCCCTTTATCAACTCCCTTTTTGGCAAAGCAGATGGCCATTCCAACCCTGGGATAAAGGTTTGCAATGGAAATGAGAAAAAATAAAAGTCTCCCTTCCAGGGTAACTGATATCCAGCTAACTGTCAGTCTCTGAACCCAACTCAGCAAGGAATTAGCAAAAGAAAAAGAAAAATCCAGAGTAGTAAAATTCACTTTCCCAATGTAGGTAATCAATCAATCAATAAATAATAAATAAATTTTTTTTAAAAAAGACCGTCACCCTACTTTTTGATTGGGTTGCAAATAGGTCTCAGATGGCTCAGGAGACACAGTAGCTGCTGCAGCACCAGTGCCACTAGCCTGGATGTGCTATTGCTTTGGGTTTTACTTTGGATGGATTTTTGAAATATGTTTGTGATATTTACACTATACACTTACTTGAAGGCAAATTTTCAGTGTTGTCATGGAAAAGAGTATGTCCTACTCTGATTCATTATTCCAGGTAGAGAATCATTCGTCAGTGATTTGAGGGGCGTACTAAAATACTGCATCTGTTTGTAAGAAAATATAGCAAACCAGGCAGGTTAATTCATTTTTAGATGTGTCCTAAAAGCTAATGATATCCCCAGCTCAAGCTTTTTCTACTTTGATAAGTTGATTAGTGGAATCTCTTTAAAACAATTATATTTTTAAAAACAAGCAACCCCTCCAAAAGCCTCCAGGTATACAGCAGGTACACAGGCATATATATGGCACAAGGAAACTAATACTAATTTTAGCAGAGCAGTTTCTGGCCAGTTGTAGGTAGTTAACACGTGTTCGCTGGATGAAAGGGGGCAGCTGGCTTCTGCCGTATTTCTGCTACTGTCTCATGCTGTGACCTTCAGCAGATCCTTTTACGTTCTGTGCCTCAGGAGCCTCACCTGTGAAGTGAGCGGGATGGACTCTAAGATCCTGAGGTTTGCTTTTGGCTTTTTGCAGGATGTGCAGCAACGCCATCACCATTTTCAGCTGTACGAAAGTATCTTCATGCAAGCTTCTCCACGTCCTGATGTCCTGCAGACACAGCTCTGAAGCCTGCGGAGGTGGTGCCGGCCTTTTTTTTTTTTTTTTTTTTTTTTTTTTAAGAAAAGTCTTGCTCTGTCGCCAGGCTGGAGTGCAGTGGCGCGATCTCGGCTCACAGCAACCTCCACCCCCCGGGTTCAAGCGATTTTCCTGCCTCAGCCTCCCGAGTAGCTGGGATTGCAGGCACACGCCACCACGCCCAGCTAATTTTTGTATTTTTAGGAGACGCGGGGTTTCACCATGTGGGCTGGGCTGGTCCTGATCTCTTGACCTCGTGATCCACCCGCCTCGGCCTCCCAAAGTGCTGGGGTTACAGGAGAGGACCACTGCGCCCAGTCGGCCCCACCTTGTCTTTCATCTGCTCATGCCCATCCACCCACTGCCTCCAACAAGAACCCACTGTTGGGGCTCAGGGCTCTGCGGCTCTTCATCCTAGAATCAAAATCCAAAAAGACTTCAGAACCGACAATGTATACATACTGATTGAACCGGTGTTGTCAGCCTTTCTCTCTAACTGTTAAAGTGAAATCTTTTATCTTTATTTAAAAACATTTTCAGGTCACTGCAGGTAGGGTCTGAGCACATTCGCTACATCCTTCTAAGTGAATGTCTCCTAAAGATGCCCCAGGAGCCAGGCATTGTGCCAGGTGGTAGCGGTGTTCTCCACCAGTTAACAGCCCAGCTTTGCTTTGTCTTCCTTGTAGACTCAAGATTAATCTAACTTCCTGCTGAATATTTTTCGTGCTTGTATCTGGAACACATCTTTATCCCTCTTTTATTATTTACACCTCTAATTCTGTAGTCTGTGACAAGGAACTGTAGAATTGAAAAACATCTTTTAGTTGATCATAGAGCTATTATTTCTTAACTAAGTGCCATTCATGCTTAATAAAGAGATTACAGGTGTGTGTGTGTGTGTGTGTGTGTGTGTGTGTGTGTGATGTTTTCAAAGGCATGCTGACTCTTACCTTAAAAAGTCCAAGAACAGTAGAGGAGATAAATTTTATCAAAGCAAATTGCTTAAAATTAACTAGAATCTTACACTGAACACTCTAATAATCCTCTTCAGGTATATCATTTTTGTATAGTGGCTTCATTAACAAAACATTAAAGGAAGAAAAAAAGTAGTAGAAATTAATTTCTAGCTCTAGGATTTGTCAAGTGGGGAACAAAATGGTCTAGGAAGAGCTCACAGCTTGCTGTATCTTCCATTGGGTCTAGAAGGATTTGATCTCTTAATTCTTCATCCACTGAATGACCTGCATGATGTCTAAGACGACAAAAAAGAAGTGAGAGAGGCTTCTATACACGTGACTCCAACTTTTTCTCGTTTTACATGAATAATTTGGTACAGCTGAGATTCCTTTGCATACTAAGACAGCGTAGAACCTATGGAATCTGGGGCGCCTCTGTCTGGCCCTGTTTTTGCTTCGTGTGACCCAAGGCAAACCACATAGCTGGCCCTTGACTTAGGCCAACCACCTGTAATGTGAACTTCCTTGGCTCCTCATGGAGACTTCCTAAGATTTAGCTCAATTACATGCACCTAATGTTGAAATGTAGCCCATAAAACACAACAAGTCCAAAAATCTCATCTCTGTTTCCAGCAGAGAACAGACACAGGTTAGGAGGCGGCCGTGGAGGGGAAGTGGAGCCAGCCCTGGTTTCAGTCACCCTCAGCCAGCGCCTTTTTATTAGACGGTCTGAGACACTCAAAATGGGCTCATCCAAGCAGACTCTTGCTTATCGATGAGTCTAGAAGCTTCCATATAATGAACACACACGTGCATGCACACACACACACACACACACACACATTAATTTGTCCACTCATATAACATCATTTATTTAGCACTTACTATCTGCCAGGCAGTGTGCTAAATATTAGAGATTATAATATAGGATCCTCCTATGAGAACTCTCGGTCCAGTCAGCAATTTACAAACCTCATGAATAGCAATTAGGCGTCTCAGATGCAGGTGTGAAAGGAAGGAAGCAGGCTTATAGCCTCTCTAGGTCTGTATTTCTTGGGCATTGTTTTAGGACGATGTTTGTTTGTAGCTGTCTTTCATCCAGCTGTATCGTCTGTTACCGTGGGTTTCATTTCTTTCCTTTTAAATCTTTCATTACATATATGCCGACTGGTTGCTTAGGATGCTAAATTTAGAATCGCTGTTCTGTTCTTCAAAACGTCTTAGGAGTTTGCCTTAAGTGCCTGCCTCTAGCCTTAAAGGGCAAATCAGAAAGTTTCCAATTGGTTTCCAGCCCACATTACAATGTGTATGTGTATTTGAAAGACTGTTTCTTGGCTATAATTGGTAGTTTTCTGGTAGCTAGCTCTGCGGAAAGAATTGCAGAGAACTTTATGTCTGCGAACAGTAGTTAGCACTGGCCCCCAAAACAACAGAAGAAAAGGAGGTCTGAGCATCTGGGGCGTTTGCCAAAGTGACCTACAAGCTACATGCAGCAGAAGCATTTCAGACGAGCAGTCACAGGGCTCCTCCTGCAGCAACCAGGTCCCTGCCTTTTAACTTCCCTCTTTGTAAAAGGGGAGGGAAAAGATAAGGGTCTCCTACTGACTCCCTTAAATATTTCAGACAAAAATAATGACTGCATTAATTACACTTCAACTTACACGAGTTTATTCCTCCATACTGTTGGCTGAGTGTCAGGAAAAGATGAAAAATATTTTGCAGGAGTGCATGTGTCAGAAGTTCGTACTCTGTGTAGCAGTCACATGTGGGCTTATTAAAAAAATGTCTCCTTGGGCCGGGTGGCTCACGCCTGTAATCCCAGCACTTTGGGAGGCTGAGGCAGGCGGGTCACTAGGTCAAGAGATCGAAACCATCTTGGCCAACGTGGGGAAACCCCATCTCTACTAAAAAAAAATACAAAAATTAGCCAGGCGTGGTGGCATGTGCTTGTAGTCCCAGCTACTCAGGAGGCTGAGGCAGGAGAATCGCTTGAACCCAGGAGGCAGAAGTTGCAGTGAGCCGAGATGGCGCCACTGCACTTCAACCTGGCGAAAGAGCGAGACTCTGTCTCAAGATAAATAAATAAATAAAAATAAATAAATAAAAATTTAAAAATGTCTCCCTAAGCATGGTGGAAGCACTATTCTCCATTTCCAAACTATTAGGCAGTTCACTAAACAATGGAAAATAGACCTTGATAGTTTGGTCTCTGAAGCGCCCACTGAGGCCAGGCTGCAGGGACTGGGTTTTTTGCTGCAGACAGTTGCTGGAAAAGTGAGAGGCATTAAAGTTTGTGTGTAACACAATGAGTGGGCTCATAAAGCCTTGTGTGCTGTGGTCGTTAACCGCAGGGGAGAGGCAGCTGTCCACTGGAAAGGTGGCATAGCAAGTCCTCACCTCCTAAAGACCGCCTGTGGGTCTCCCTGAGTCACCACCCCCTCAGGGGCCACGAGAACGTGGACTAAAGTCGCGTGGCTTTTTATCCCCTGTGCATTGGTTTTGGTCTCAGTCATGCTAACTTTAAGAACAGATTCCAGAAAAGTGTTTGAAATATGGCAATAGAATTTTTTAACCAGCACCGCCAGCCAAGCAGGTACTACGATTACGACAGTGATTAAGCAATTTAAAGAGTCTGGCAATGCTTTATAAGGTCACCCCAGCTTTTTATAGCAGCAAACAGAAATCCTTCTGGAAAACTTTTCTGCTACAGACCATGGGCACCCGCGCGTTCTGTGGTGTTTCTTGATTTCAGATGTCAATATCTGATTTCTGACACTCAAATATCTCTACCTATGAACTCTACAGAGCCCTAAGCTAAGGAGACTGGAGATCAGTGGCACTTTTTGTTTGCAGGTGATGTGCTTTTTATTCTTTTGTTTCTTTTTATTTTTCCTGGTACTTTACTTTGGAAATTTTCCAACATACAGAAAAGTTGAAAGACAGAACATTAAACTCCCAGCTGTCTTCTATGTAGAGTGAATAATCAGCGCTTTGTACATATGTGTGTGCTCTGTGTGTGTGTTTCTATGTACATCAGTAGGTGGGTATGTGTGTATATGGATGTGTACACATTGTATACACACATTCTTTGACTGAAGAATTTTCAGATCTCACAATCCTTCCTTCCCACATCTCAGTATCTCGGAAGATGAAATCCTCTCGAATAATCACAATGCTATTATCAGTCTTGAGAAAATTTATAAGCATTTCATACTATAATCTACTATCTAATCTATTAAATTTATCTTTTTAGCTTTTTAAAAAAGTGCATAAAAATAATACTATAATTTTATCTGATTAAAAATTATATTTCCTTTCCCAACCCCTCCTCCAACCCTCAAAGAAGCACTGGCATAAACAGTCTTGTCTATCTGTTCAGAAAAATGGCATAAGCACACCCTTGTGTATAAATACATTTACTGTTTCTAAATGATCAGTATAGAGATCGCATTACACATACTGTTTTATGCCATGTATTTTTAGTAAGTAATATGTCTTGGAGACCATTCCTCATCCCACATAATATGCCCATTTATTTTTCCCGTCATTTACAGGCAAAATATGGTTTTTAAGTTCTTCTGCATATATGAACATATTTTGGTTTGTGGAGAGACAGGAGAGCTCATCAGATAATTGAAGTGCTCCACTATTTTTCCCAGACTCACTTGCACATAAGTTGAGGGCAACGGACCATAGCTGGAATAATGTGGTGACATAAAAGAACAGGCGCTGGTTCTTCACGTACTCCTCCTTTCCTGCAGTAGTGACTATACATATCACAAGTTCTAGAATGTGCAGCTCAAAGATGAGAGAAACTTGGTCAGCCTGGGTCCCTGAGTGACCTTGTGGAGCAGAGCCTCCTGCTGACCTGGGGTGCTATGCTCTTTGCATAATAAATAAAATGAACACGCTAAGCCCGCAGATTTGGGGAATTGCTTGTTACCACAGCGTAAGCCTACCTATTCTTACACACACTTGACGTTTCAAGGTACTTTTCCAAATAAATCCTTCACCTAAATTCCTGGTGGTGAGATTGCTATATGGAAGGAAATGCCTTTTTGAAATTTTGATAGATACTGCCAGATTGCCTTCCAATTTCCTTTCTCTCTTATTTCTGGTTTAAATACATAATTTGTGCTCCACTCCAGTTTGTTTACATCTTCTCTAGTTTGTTGACATCTTTACTCTGTGATGTGCTTTACAACCTACAAGAGGCAAATAGGATGAAACAGATTAATACTAAAAGGAGCTTTTAATTTATCTGTGTGTTACTGTATTTAAAGTACCATCTCTGTTTTAATTAACAACTGTTGAAACATTACGTATCGCTTTGATGCCAGCTGTGGAAATAATTTCTATTGAAAACAATAGAAATAAATCTAGTACATAAATATATATCGAATAATCTGAAGGTCCCACTCCCTTGTTACAGTTTAGACCTCTTTTGTTTCATAGCTCTGGATACATAAGAGCTCTTTCATTAGTGTATTTGCTGCTAAAACAGGACTTGATGTCTGCTAATGTGACCACAGCATGTGTTCCTGAGCTGTGGACCTGGGACTATGTTGCAGAGAGACTTGTATTTTTCTTCTAATAGAGAAGATGTCTAAATGTAAGCCATGGAATTGCTGTCAGTTATCTTGCTAGCACAAACAAAACTCAGTATTCAGGATCTAATAGAAATTTCATCTAAGGAGATGAAGGCAGTAATTCTCTCATGAATTTGATATACTTTGTTACTTCTTTCTCCTTTTTGAACCAGTAAGAGGATATGTTAAGAGTTCTACAGAAACATTGAAATTCACATGCTTTATTTATTTTGCCAACTATTCACGATCTCCCCAAGTGTCTCCCCATTTATCTAAAATTGTGCCAGAAGCTTTGCAGGAAACATAAAAAGCACCTAAGACAGAGCTGCTATGAAAATAGCAACCACAGCCCACTGTAGTAATCTTAGTTTTCTAAGAGAAACATCATCTTTTTAGAAAACTATTCTTTATTTAAAAGATTAAAATTTTAGGGAAATAAGTCATTGTTTTGAGAGTTGTAACAGCCTACTAAAGAAGTTCTGTAAACTTTGATGCCCTGTTTTAAAATAGAACTTCCTGTACCCAAAGCCAGAGGTTCAGATTCCATAAAGCTGGTGTGACCAAAGAATCTTTTTTCCCCTGAGAGCATAGACGATTGCTGCTGTATGAATGGCTGGTAACAGCTTGAAGTTTTCCATTTCATGGGGTTACTTTTTCTCTCCTTTTCTTTTTCTTTTTGTTCTTTTCTTTTTAATCAACAAGCCTCAACCTCTTCAATTAAAGGGCTGTCTAACATAATTTTTGTGATCAGATATGAAAGGAAGATGAGAATAAGGAGATTTGTGTGTTTGTATATACATATTTCTTTTTCCTGGTCAATAACTTAGATCTAGAACTTGAGCTTAAATCTCAGACTCCATAGATCATACAACATAGGAGGTTGCCCACTCTGTCTAGGGTAAGACTGAACTAATCCTCCAATGACTCCTTTGACGAAGCAACACCCACTCCCTCTACGCCTCCTAAGTTCCTGTCTGGGCCTTGCTTGTCTGCAGATGATACAGACGGTTCAAAAACAGAGATCAGGCCAACAATCAGAGACTTTCCACCAAAAGACTGGCAAAAGGATCAGCCCTTAGAGAAATGGCGAGGCTGTTTCTGAATGAGTTTAACGCACCTCTGTTTCCTTCGTCCTCCCAAACTGTCCAGGCCATGTGTCCTGGGCCTTCTGAGGTTCTTGGGTTCCTCCTGGCTCCTCCTGCCTCATCTCACCACCCAGCTGCAGAGTTTGTGTTGGCAGGAACATATCCACTGGTCTCCCTGCTTAGTATCCCGGCTCCTCCACCCCCAGATTTCAACTGTCTAATCTGATGAACAGTTTCTAAAGGTTAGAAGGCCTTGCTCAGGAAACATATGGTTTATTTAACTTAGGCCTTCTGAAGACAATGCCCCTGTTTTTCTTGTTTTTCCCAATAAAACGTCAGCTCATAGCAAGTCAATACAGAGAGATTTTCTTGGCAATGAAAGCTTCTCTGAAATGTTCAGATGGTGCCTTTGCTGGCCAGATGCAGGCCTGGGGTTGGCTGTGGTTCCCTAGAACAGTAAGGATGAGCAAAGTTTGTTTTGCTTTTCTTCCTTCCTCTCTTTTCACATCATGAACATTTTCAATTCTTTCTTAAAGGAATTGAGAGACTGAGTGAAGCTTCTAATGACTTCAGCAAACATGCACAATCAATAGCTAGCGGAGGTAACCAAGAAGAGAGAAAATGGAGTCCGTTTGTTTTCTTTCAGGCTCTTTCCCTTTCTTTTTGCCAATTTCCACATGCAAGGAATTAGCTCACAGGGCTTGCGCTCCGTGGATCTGAGCTTCAGGAGGCCCCACAGAGCATTAGAAAAACACATTAGGAAAAGATCACATTGCAAGGAGGAGCAGCTCGTTCAGCCAGCAATCTCTCCCCCTGTGCTAGGAATCCAGTGGCATGCAACTCAGGGCATTGTTGCTCATCCCCACCTGCTCCTTCATCCTGCACCATGCCAAACCTGCCAGCGACAGCCTTCCTGTTCAGTTTGCATCATGGCGCACCTGATAGAGAAGGGGGTTCTTTCACAAATGCAGCGTCCTCCTCACACATTCCTGAGAGAAGCTGCTGGTGCGTTTCCACTGGAGATGGGCTCGATGGGAACCCCATCCTGCTGCTTGTTAGCTGAGCTCTTGAGAAAGCTACTCAGCCTCCTGGAACCTCAGTTTTTTCATCTGTGAAAAGAGGTCTATTTCTACCCACCTTGAAGAGCTGTCGTGAAGATTAGTGGGAATAGAAGATAGTAGGCACTCAATAACGATCTTTGAATAATGCCACTGCATTTCAAATAGCTCAGCTCAAGACTTGGCTTTGTGATAGATTTTATTGTTTGTTTGTTTGTGATGGAGAATCGTTCTGTTACCCAGGCTGGAGTGCAATGGTGCTATCTCCGCTTACTGCAACCTCCGCTTCCTGGGCTCAAGTGATTCTCCTGCCTCAGCCTCCCAAATAGCTGAGAATACAGTCACCCATCATCACACCTGGCTAATTTGTGTATTTCTAGTAGAGACGGGGTTTCACCATATTGGTCAGGCTAGTCTCTATCTCCTGACCTCATGATCTGCCTACCTCAGCCTCCCAAAGTGCTGGGATTACAGGTGTGAGCCACAGTGCCCAGCCCTAGATTTTATTCTTGACCGCAAATAATTCCACGTTGCTGATATATTTTTTTAATACACCTCTTTTGCCGGGTGAGTAGCTCATGCCTGTAATCCCAGCACTTTGAGAGGTTGAGGTGGGCAGATCACGAGGTCAGGAGTTGAGACCATCCTGGTTAACAGGGTGAAACCTCTTCTCCACTACGAATACAAAAAAATTAGCCAGGAGTGGTGGCATGTGCCTGTAGTCCCAGCTACTCAGGAGTCTGAGGCAGGAGAATTGCTTGAACCTGGGAAGCAGAGGTTGCAGTGAGCCGAGATCATGTCACTGCACTCCAGCCTGGGCAACAGAGCGAGACTCTATCAAAATAAATAAATGAATAAATTGCATGCAAACGTTAGTGTTAACATTGCATTACATATACAGTGGTCCCTCCTTATTGCTTTCCTCGGTTTCACTTACCCTCAGTCAACCAAGTTCTGAAAATATTACCTCACTGCCCTTGTGCTCTAGGGCCATTATGACCTAAAATAAGGATTACTTGAACACAAGCACTCCGACACCTCCACGCTTGATCTGAGAACCAAGGCCGCTACTAAGTGGCGAATGGCAATCCAGGCGGAATGCAGACAGCAGCAGGTTCCATCATACTGCTAAGATCGGCACCATTTCAAACGTATGCATTGTTTATTTCTGGAATTGTTTATTCAGGTCACAACGCCGGCATCATTCACCTCACTTCATCTCATCATGCAGGCATCACAACATCTCACATCATCACAACGAGAAGGGTGAGTAACATACAATAAGATATTTTGAGACAGAGAGAGACCACATTCATGTAACTTTTACAATGGTATATTGTTATAATTGTTCTATTTTATTATTTTGTTAATCTCTTACTGTGCCTAATTTATACATTAAACTTTGTCATAGGTGTGAACATATAGAAAAAAACATAGTGTATACAGGGTTTGGTACTATCTGTGGGTTCAGGCATCCATGGGGGATCTTGGAAAGTATCCCCATGGATAAGCGGAAGCCGCGTTGTACAGCATCTTTAGATGTCTCTAAGGGAGGAGGAAATCCATTTGCATTTTTTCCCAGAGTAAGGAAAGAGCATTCTTTGCACCTGACTTTCCTGCCTTTACTATTCAAGTCAGCACCAATATAGACTTCATACTAAAATGCTACTGACTCAGACGTAAAGTGAGATCAAGATTTTCCTGGTTTATACAATAAGACAAAAGATGTGGTAGCTATATGAGAAGCATACACAGAATGTGTCCCTGGGAAGGTTTCCGTCCCTGTGTCAGGATTCTACATGCGCCAGCTGCTGCCAGAGAGCAGGACTTTTCCAAATGCAGAGGAGGGCAGGAGTGGAGATGGTCACACGTAGCCACCGCGAAGTTCCAGAATGAATGGGCTGTTGCTGAGCCCGCTTCTGGCAGAGCCACAGTAGCGTCGTTCTCACAGGTGGGTAGAGAATCTGACTATCTTCACAGTGTATTTAGCAGGCACATAGAGTCCCCTCTAACCAAATGTGAGAGGCTGCATTGTGCCACCCCAGGTTCATATGTTCAAGTCCTGATCCCCAGTACCTCAAACTGTGACTATTTGGAGAGAGGGACTTCACAGATGTAATCAAGTTAAAAGGAAGTCATTGGAGTAGATCCTAATTCAATGTGACTGATGTTCTTATGAGAACAGGCCATCAGGAATAGGCACATATAGAGGAAAGATGGTGTGAAAACACAGGGAGAAGACGACCGTCTACAGGCCAACGAGAGAGGCCTGGACAAGGTTCTTCCTTCACAGTCTTCCGATGAACCCAACCCTGCTGACACCTTGATCTTGGATTTCCAGCCTCGCGTACTGTGAGAAAACACATTTCCATTGTTTAAGCCATGCAGTGGACGACACTTCATTATGTCAGCTCCAGCAAAACAAACACACTAAATATCTCCCTTAATCAGTTATTGCTCTTAAAGAAATTCTCAGAATACTTGCCACCTGCTTTGTATAAAATACAAAGCCATGTGTTTTAGGTGGTATACGGAAAACTGTATGCTTCAGTGGAAAACCAGTCATTATATAAAGCAGGAGTTGGCAAGCTTCACCTGAAAAGGGCCAGATAGTAAAGATTTTAGGTGTGCGTGCCATGTGGTCCTTGGCCGTGACTACTCAGTTCTGTCGTGGTGACGGGAGGCAGCCGTAGACCATTAGTAAACAAATGGGGGTGTTCCAATAAAACTTTACTCACAGAAACAGGTGGGGGCCAGATCTGCAGACAGCTGGTGGAGAGCACGCCATTCCGGTTTTTCTGGGTCCTGGCTTTCCATGCCTTTGAACTATTCTATAACTCTACCATTTATAGATAACTGACAGCAATGCAAAATGTTGTCTGAAGACATAAAAAATAAATTCTGCCTGGTAGAAGTATACATTCCATGGACTTTCCTCCCCAACCAGGGAGAAGCTGATTTCCTTCATCTGCATGTTTGTTTCTATATTCCTGATGCAAAACTGTGTCTGTCCATTGTATTCTTCTTCTAAAAACCGGCTGTGGCATCTCACCAGGTTTCTCATTAAAGAGTTAAGCAAAATCTTTAATGTGTGTTCATTGTCATATCTGTACAAGAGTCATGATTCTATTTCTGGAAAATTTTCCTCTAACACTGGATAAAGAGATTATGTTATCTGGGCAGATTAAAACATTAACTGTATTGTGGCTGGGTGTGGTGGCTCATGCTTGTAATCCCAGCACTTTGGGAGGCCAAGGCAGGCAGATCACTTGAGGCCAGGAGTTTGAGACCAGCCTGGCCAGCGTGGTGAAACGCCATCTCTACTAAAAATACAAAAAATTAGATGGGCTTGGTTGTGCGCACTTGTAATCCCAGCCACTCAGGAGGCTGAAGCAGGAGAATTGCTTGAACCTGGGAGGCGGAGATTGCAGTGAGCCAATACCACACCACTGTCCTCCAGCCTGGGCCACAGAGTGAGACTCCATCTCAAAAAACGAACAAAAACACAACATTAGCTGCATTGTTGCATTGTGGCACAAAAACTCAGAAGTCCCAGTGTCTGAGGCTTTGAATGCAAACTTGAATAGAGAGGCTGTTTCTGTGTCCTGGGCTACGGTGCCTCCCAGGACTTGGGCAGTCACCTGCAGTAACAGACGAGAAGGAAGGTTGGGAATTAAACCTCTTGATTTGCGTTCCAGACTCATCATTTAATTGTTTGTGACCTTGAGCGTGTCTCGTAAACTCTGCAGTCCTAAATGTTCCCGCTGTGAAATGCAGAGAGGAGTACGTACATCACGAGGGCTCCCGGGAATCAGATGAGACGATGAATCCGAAAGATTTTCACAGTGCCCAGCCCATTCCCAGAGCACAGTATGTGTTGGCTAATTAAACACAAGCAGCTGTTAGGATGAAGCCAAGAATAAAGACATGTAGAAAGTTTGAGAGGATATGTGAAATGGCAAAGAAAAAACTGTCTCTCCATCCTTAATTTTGTCCTGGTAGCAGCATTAACCATTCTGAGACAGCGGTAAACAGTAAGTGGAACCATGGCCAAGAGTGTCACTCTCTAACTCTTTCCTATCTCAACCTAACGATAGCCAGCAATTTCCTTGAACATGTTCTGCCAGTGATTCAGATTTCCAAATTTTATGATAAATAAGTAACAATAATGCACAGTCATGAAGCTATTCCCACAAAGGCTGAAGTTTGGAGCCAGGCTGTGCAGCTGCCGGGTCCAGACAGCCTGGGAAGTTTCTGAGTACAGAAGGGTCAAATGGCAACATTAGACTGACAACAGCACAGTGTAACAGCCCGGGAGGTCTGTCTACTTGAGGATTACTTTTTATTTCCTAGCCTAGATCTATGCTGCAGCGAATCTCAAAACATGTTATGTGTCAGGTACTTACTTTTTGTACATTTCTCTGAAGAAATTATTAAATACTTTATTTATGCATTGGTTTTAGAGCTGGGGGTCTCACTATGTTGCCCAGTCTGGCTTCAAACTCCTGGGCTCAAACATACTCCTGCCTCAGCCTCCCGAGGAGCTAGGATTACAGGAGCAAGGCACCATGCTCAGCTAGTAATTTTACTTTTTTAATGGTTCTGTTCAGATTGTCTCAAAATGCTTGCACACATCAAAAGCAAAACCCCTCAAATTCAACAAATATGCAGTGAGCTGTGACTCCGCTGGCTACTAAGCCAGGAGCATGAAAAATACAATAATGAAGATGGCTTAGTCAATACGAAGTGGTTTTCACATCTCGGAGGAGGTAGGCAAGGATACCCATTATTAGAAGCCAGGGAGGGTGACGTGGGGCCTCCGGCAAGGCTGTCGCTCTTGGGGTAACCTTCAGTAACTTCACCAGGTTGGTGATAGTTGCTACCCTAGAAGAAATGCCAGTGCAGTCCCTTCAGGAGGGCGGTCAGAGGGAGGGAGGACAAGGAAGCCTTGCCGTGGCTCCTCTGTGATTAGCGTCACGAGTGAATCATGCGTGGAGGGAGGGGGCTCCACTTATTGGGGTCTGTGTGTAACTCATGCCATGAAGATAATATGCTTTTTTCTCTCTCTTACCCTGAAAGAAACTCACAGCAGTCATTGTGCTGCAGAGGCAAAGCGGTATAATACCTCAGCTCAGATAAGGATAAGGAACCAGTTACACATTTGCAGGGAGGGTCCAGTTAACTCGCAGGAGCCCAAACCCTTACAGCCCTGCTCTGGACCATGCACACACAGGCTGGGGACAGTGTTTGTCAAATCCTTTAGACTGCAACCCAGCTAGGTTACACAGTTACCTAGCACGCACCTGCTTGCACACACACACACACACCACACACAGACACCGCACACACCCCACACGACTAAAGCAAAAGCTTCGTGAAACATTTACCATTTTCAGATACGATGCAATCTGACGTTTTGTGTACTTTTTGGTTCTCTTTTAAAAACAATCTGCCTCATTACATTTACTTCACTACTTTCCTCAATTTCCCATAGGTCAAAGCCCACAGTGTGAATGGATAACACTGGCGGCGGAATTTTAAGATTCTCAAAAGGAGTTCAGTGTACTGTGGGTGTTAAGATGAGGCCACTGAAACGGTTAACAAGTGAGAAGGCATTCTTGCATCCACAGGGTTATAGGTCTTCAAATCTTGCCTCAGAATGAGCTCAAGTTTCTAAATCTGTGCCTCGGTTTCCTCATCTGCAAAACAGGGAAACTAACAGTATCAATATCCTATTGCTGTCATGATGGTTATATGGCTTCACAAAAGTAAAGTGCTTAAAACAGCGCTGTCTGTAATAAGACTGTCCACTTTCGTTGAACTTATTATTGTTGACGCATTTACATACAGTAGATTCGGTGAATGGTAAACACAGTGTTTTTTTAAACATAGTTTTTAAAAAATGATTATTTAATTTAAAAAAAGTTATAACCAAGGACAAAAGCATTTTCTTCCTCTCACTTCTTTCAGGATAGCCATTCAAAATTGCAATTGCAGGCCAGGCGTGAGCCACCGTAATCCCAGCACTTTGGGAGGCCGAAGCAGGCAGACCTCCTGAGGTCACAAGTTCGAGACCAGCCTGGCCAACATGGTGAAACCCCGTCTCTACTAAAAATACAAAACTTAGCTGGGTGTGGTGGCAGGAGCCTATAATCCCAGCTATTCAGGAGGCTGAGACAGGAGAATTGCTTGAAGCTGGGAGGCAGAGGTTGCAGTGAGCCCAGATCATGGCATTGCACTCCAACCTGCAAGACTCTGTCTCAAAAAAAAAAAAAAAAAAAAAAAATTGCAATTCCAATGTGTAAGAGCAAATTAGCAGCCCCCATGGGGTTTGTCTTAATAATCTCTACTGAGGTACAACTGAGAACAGTTCCAAATAATCTATTATGGGCACAATATGCCAATAAAAAAATATTGGCAAACATTTACTTTATAGAAACTACAAGTTCCATCTCTGCCATGAAGACCTTCTCAAAAGCTCTGTCTGGCTCTGTTCTGTTGACTGGACTTCTAGGACAGCTGGTGTGGGAAGCTCACTCCAGGAAGGTGCTGTTTCTCTCAGCCCTGAGGTGGAGATGGGGTCTGGGCCTGTGCCTGAACTCCAGCCCTGCAGGATTCAAGACCGCCCAGGGCTGCTGGAGGACCAGGTGAGTCAGCCCGCAGTCCTGTGACCCAGTGCCTGAGGCTGTGAATGCAAACTTTCCCAAGAGGCTTCCTGGGAAAGGATTGTTGGAAAACCAGAGATGAGGCTCATCAGCCTGACTCACGGCCAAGTGCCAGGGTCAGCAGGGAGAGCTGATGCACAAGGGCACGCACTCTGCTGGCCACTCTGCCCTCGGCTCTGGCCTGACCCTCACATGCTCCCATCAGAGTCCCGAGCAAGGTACTGAAATCGAGGAAATGTACAAATTGAAGAGCAGTCTCACTGCCATCTCTGTTGCACGGTGCAAACACATGACTTCAATTCAGAAAACATTTCAGCGTGCTATCACAAACTGGGGCTGCGTCCCATGAGCTCCCTTCAAAAAGCGCCCAGCTGCCCATGCTGCAGGCTGACGTCAGACTGCAGTCACTGGTAAGCATGTCACTAGGGTGGTGACTTCAGAGGACACTGGGTCACTTCTTGTGGACCAGAAGCTGGATAATACCCAGTGAGCTGGAGCAGCAGAGGAGGAAAATGATGACCACCTCCTTGTTGTCAAGAAGAATTTGTTGAACAAATGTGAGACCTTCCTGGAGAACTTTGACACTGACTAAGGGGAATTTGAAGGTGCTTAAAAGGGAGGTAGACCAGCTAGAGAAATTCCGAGTCATGAGTGTAACCAGGAGCACGTTTTACCCATAGCTTAGGAGGACCTGGGAAATGTGAGTCGCCTTTACCATCAGCCACAGCAGGGTTTGTGACCTGGAGCCCCCGAAGGCTTTGTGGATAATACTCAGAGATTTGGAAATCCAGATTTAAAAAAAAAAAGAGAAGCAGCAGCAGCAAAACTACACACAAAAGTAAGAACAAAAGTAAAAAGACGGCCTCGCTATTCCTACCAACCTCTAACTGAGGTTTAGCATTTGTTTCCATTAGGAACATAAGCACTTTCATCGTCAGCCACTGCATCTTTATTTCATCTCGCACTTCCTTGCAGGAATGACTTAATTCTACCACCCTTTGCTGCCATATCAGGACATCAGGAAGCAAAGAGATGTATTGGCTTGATCAGCACACGGGTCATTCCTAGAGAGATCAGCTCAGTCACGGAGGTAGCAGGAACAGGCGCACTGGAGGGGACAGGCAGGCCCAAGAAGATGAGTCAAGGCGGCGACTGAAAAGGCAGGTGAGGGAGTCAGCGCCTGCAAACCCCGAGTGCAGGGTTAGGTAAGAAGGAATGCATGCGGGGTCTGGAGTTTGAATGGAGCCTGGGGTTTGTAAAGAGGAGTCAGGCGTTCTTTACCTTGTCAATTCCAACTCCTTTGTGCACAGCTGACTCAGAGACCGGGTGGGGCTGCCCTCCTGGGTGAAACCAAACAGATTAGAAAGGCGGCTGGGACCTCTAGATCCTGCGGGCCACACACTCCCAGCATTAGGCCCATGCCTCATCCGTGTGAAACCAACTCTCCGCCGTGAAGAAGTGAAATGCCCATTTTTAAGAAAATGGCTTCATAGTTGATGAGGCATGATTTTTGCATGCAACAGAGGCAGTTATAAAAGGAGTTTCTAATCAACCTTGTGCCAAGAACCTCTTTAACAGTCTGGTGAAGCCCACGGGCCCCTTCTAAGAATAATATTTTAAAATCCATAACATAAATACATCGAGCACCAAGGAAACCAGTTATACTGAAACAGCTAACAAAGGATACCAAATATCTTGAAATACAGTTATCAAAATATTGAAGTAATTGTGATCTAGTACTGCGTGTGCCTCTTGATTAACTCTTTAAGGAACAAGATCTAGTATAATTCAGAAGTACATAGTACTAAGTCTCAATGACATCTTAAGGCGTTTGCCAAAACTGCAATGTGTTCTGGGGACATCTGCACTTTCTGTTGGCAACCAAGGGGCATTTCATGTTATATCTTTAGAGAAAGAACGGTGTGGTTCCCTGCGTCTTGTGGAATAGTGTGATGATTATAGGGGGAATTTCACTAGAAAGCAGCGTTCATTGATGTCGCTGATGGACTTATGAGAGTCAAACATTCCATTTTTCAAATGAAAAGCTGTGATATTGACTGGGCCCAGTGGCCCACGCCTGTAATCCCAACACTTTGGGAGGCTCAGGTAGGCAGATTACTTCAGGTCAGGAGTTCGAGACCAGCCTGGTCGACATGGTGAAATCTCATCTCTACTAAAAATATAGAAATTAGCCAGGTGTGGTGGCGGGTGCCTGTAGTCCCAGCTACTCAGGAGGCTGAGGCAGGAGAATCGCTTGAACGTGGGAGCCAGAGGTTGCAGTGAGCCGAGATCACACCACTGCACCATTGCACTCCAGCCTGGGCAACAGAGCAAGACTCCACCTAAATAAAGAAAAAAAAATGCCGTGATATTAAAAATGGCTTGAATGCATTATTTGGTTCAGAGAAGGGGCTTTGAAGTCAGACTGACTGCTGTCATCCTTGCTCTGCCCCTTGCTCCCTCTGTGACCAGAGCTAAGTTCTTTTACTTCCATCAGCCTCAATTTTCTCTTTGGTCGTCAGAGCACCGCTCCCAGAACTGTCATGAGACCATGCTCCGAGGTGCTTGGCACATGCTGGGTACTCAATGTGTCTCAACTGTTTTGGTTTTTGCTATTTAGATGCAACAAACACAGGCATAAATGAGCAAGAGGAATCCAAGGGGATCGTAATCTGCTTAAAATCTCTCATGTGGGTGTTTACACAATGGCCCTAACCACACTCTGCATTAGTGTCCCTAGCAGGGGCATCAGCGAGGGTGAGCACAGGCCTGAGGAAGCAGGAGGTACAGGTCAGGAACGAATGGAAAGCAGGGAAGGATCCTCACTAGATACCGGAGACCTGGAGGGGGTGCTGGCTTGACTAGGAATCCCAGGAGAGGTGAGGCATTTGGGGCCAGAGCACAAGCGGAGTGGGTGCTGCAGCTGCTACTGGCATAACCGGAGTAAGAGAAGTTTTATTTTTCAATCAGAATGTTTTCTCTAGAATTAGGATACGGGATACTGGTAAAGATCATGCATTCGTTATTTCTTTTCTTCTTCGATGTAACATATTCAAAGCAAAACGTATTTTTGAGTTTCTTCAAATAAGAAAACATTGGGCATCAAGAGTAGGAAGTAAACGATCCCAGCACTCCGGAGGCCAAGGTGGGTGGATCGCCTGAGGTCAGGGGTGCAAGACTAGTCTGGCCGATGTGATGAAACCCGGTCTCTACCAAAAACACAAAAATTAGCCAGGCGTTATGGCGTGCACCCGTAGTCCCAGCTGCTCGGGAGGCTGAGGCCGCATAATTGCTAGAACCTGGGAGGCCGAAGTTGCTGTGAGCTGAGATCGCGCCACTGCGCTGCAGGCTGGGCGAGAGTGAGACCCTGTATCAAAAAAAAGGAGTAAGGAATGACCAAACAGGTGGCCCTGCGTTTCAGCGCTTTTGCTCTCTGACGTTTTTGAGGTTAAATCATCTAAAAACCTAAGTAACGCTCCAGGGGTAACGCTGCCTGGAGACTTTTTTTTGTTTCTTTTTACTGCAGTTGTGATCGATCAGATTTTATTTAGACCCAAATAAAGACCCAGTCATTCTGGAGTCCTGGTATAAAAAGCACTTTTCAAAACTGAACTTCATCTCCCCCCTGGAACCTTCTCGGAAGTCCTGTTTCTCCCAAGGCCCAGCTATGATCCCTCCACTCTTCCCTTCAAATGATAAAAAAAAACCTAAAGGCAAACCAAGCAACACACCGAAATGTATTTCTGGCGTACTCAGCGTTTGCAAAAGAGAAGGGAAATCTCTATTTGTTCGTGGAGTCTGCTGCTCCCGTCTTCACTTACCGAGAGAAACAGGCCGGAGAGCAAAGCAACACAGCTCTCGGCACCTGGGCTTTTCTTTGTATTCCTCAGACTTAGCAAACGCGGAGAGCCCTGGAACCAAGCCGTGGCTTTGATCACTGTCAGAGTCAGACCCAGGCCGAGCCCTCGCCCGGCCTCCTAGCAGCTCCTTATCACTCCCAGTTATGAGCCCCTCACCCCTCCCCGTCTGTGCACTCCCAGTTATGAGCCCCTCACCCCTCCCCGTGCTGTGCACTCCCAGTTATGAGCCCCTCACCCCTCCCCGT